>CM069150.1:19422600-19612600 GCA_035221665.1 Okamejei kenojei
AGAACCACAAGAAACTGCAGATGCTGGAATCTTGAGCAAAACACAAAGTACTGGAAAAACAAACTCAGCAAGTCAGGCAGTATCTGTGGAGGGAATGGACTGGCCACATTTTGGGACGGGACCCTTCTTCAGACATGAATGAAATTTTCTTTGAAGATGATGATTGTGTGCGCATGTGATAATGTAGTTTACGGTCTGAGGCAGTTCCTCAGGAAAGAGGCCTTCATCAGTCAGAGTATTGAGTATAGAAGCTGGGAGGTCATGTTACAGTTATACAAGATGTTGTTGAGGCTGCATTTGGAGCATTGTGTTCAGTTTTGGTCACCGTGTTATCGGAAAGATGTTGTCAAGCTTGAAAGGGTTGCGAGATTCGCCAGGATGCTGCCAGGGCTTGAGGGACTGAGCTTTCGGGAGAGGTTGAGCAGGCTAGGTTGAGCATTCCTTGGACTGCAGGAGGATGAGGGATGATCTTATAGAGGTGTACAAAATCACGAGAGGACTACTGTAGATCGGGTAAACGCACAGTCATTTGCCCAGCATAGGGGAATCGAAAACCAGAGGATATAGGTTTTAGGAGAGGGGGGGAAAGATTTAATGGGAACCTGAGGAGTATTTTTTGTTACACAAAGGGTGATGGGTGTATGGAACGAGCTGCCAGAGGAGGTAGCTGAGGCAGGTACTATCGCAACATTAAGAAACATTTTGGACAGGTACATGGATAGGTCAGGTTTAGGAGGATTCTGGGCCAAAAGCAGGCAGGTGGGATTCGCGTAGGTTGGTTGGCATGGGCACGTTGAGCTGACGGGCCCGTGTCCACTGTATGACTCTATGAGTAAATGTACAGAGAATAAGGTAAACTGGGGGCTGCAAACAAAGTGAATTGGACTGGAGTTTAATAAGGAATGAATGTGAACATGCGAGTTGGGAACAAAATTAGGTCAGTCCGTTACTGTAGCCTTTCCTCCATTTAATAAGATCATGGTTGAACTGATCATCTATGGTTACCCATTTACCCCACAGAACATATCACTCCTTTGCTTATCAATAATTAATCTATCTCTGCCTAATAAATATTCGAAGATTCTGCTTCCAAATCCAAAGACCAGCTGAGAGAATAAAAAATGACACCCCAGGCAATGTTTCAAAAGTCACGTTATTTTCAAACAACGGCCACTGATTCTAGATTCAAAGACAAGGAAGAAAATATTTTCCACCCTGTCAGGCGCTAAAGGGGCGAAGGGAACACAATGTGGACACGATAGACAAGGTAAGCTTTCAGAGGACACGGCATGGGCAGCACAGTGGCGCAGCTGCTAGAGCTACTGCCTCACAGCGCTAGAGACCCAGGTTCGATCCAGACCTCCGGTGTTGTCTGTGTGGAGTTTGCCTGTTCTCCCTATGACCGCGTGGGGATTCCACCAGGTGCTCCGGTTTACATCCCAAAGACGTGCGGGGCCGTTGGTTAATTGGCCTGTAAAATCCCGCCTAATGTGTGGGGAGTGGATTAGAAAGTGGGATAACACAGAAATAGTGTGAATGCGTGATCATTGGTTGCTGGTGGACTCGGTGGGCCAAACGGTCTACACTAAACTAAACACAACCAGGAAAGAGCTCGCAGTGGCACAGATTGAGGAGAACCACTGGCAATAGACCATTTCTAAATCATTGACGGGAGATGCTGAGAGCTAAATACTATGCAAAAATGCAGCCAGAAACGATACCACTCAAACATATCAGAGGAAGCTTGGTTTGTGGAAGGGGGATTAAAAGCATCAGGAAATAACAGCGGTATAAATGTAAAATTGCAAATGTTGAGAAAGCACGTAAAATAGACATCTGGTGTTTATTTTTTGAAAGCAAATGCAATATTCCTGGGATTTTCATCTGCAACTCCCCAGATTGCATCTTTCAAAAGGAAAGCATCATGCAGTTTTCTTTCAGCAAACAAGTGCACAAGGATTACACACCTTTCTTAGTAAACCAATGGCCACATCGGTGTACAGAGTTCTTTCATGGGCCTCATCGAGGAGAAGAACGCTGAAATAGCGGCATAAGAACAGAATCCATTAGTCAGGCAAGCTCGTAAAACTACCAGTGTTTCCTGATCACAGGCGCAGCCCAGCCCATCACACAAAACAACCTCCCTTCCGTTGACTCCATTTATACCTCACGCTGCCTCAGCAAGGCCAGCAGCATAATCAAGGACGAGTCGCACCCTGGTCACTCCCTCTTCTCCCCTCTCCCATCAGGCAAAAGGTATAGAAGCGTGAAAACGCACACCACCAGATTCGGGGACAGTTTCTTCCCAAGATAGACACCAAAAGCTGGAGTAACTCAGCGGGACAGGCAACATCTCTGGGGTGAAGGAATGGGTGACGTTTCGGGTCTGAAGTCTGAAGAAGGGTCTCGACCCAAAACGTCACACATTATTTCTCTCCAGAGATGCTGCCTGTCCCGCTGAGTTACTCGAGCTTTTTGTGTCTATCTTCGGTTTAAACCAGCATCTGCGGTTCCTTCGTATACAGTTTCATCCCAGCTGTTATCAGCCAACTGAATCGGCCTATCACATCCAGAGAGCAGTCCTGAACTACTATCTACCTCAGTGGCGACCTTCAGACTATACTAGTTCGGACTTTGCTGGCTTTACCTTGCACTAAACGTTATTCCCTTATCATGTTTCTATATATTGTAAATGGTTCAATTGTAATTATATATTGTCTTTCCGCTGACAGGATGGTACACACCAAAAGCCTCGGTAGACATGATGATAAACTAAACTGAACTCAAGTGGCGCGAGCATCACAGCTTCAAATATATTATGGTATCAGTGTTACCGTGCAGCAAAGGATGTTGCAATTAAGATTAAAAATACATGGTCTTTTTTCACAAAACACTGCATGAGAAATGTGCAGAATTAATAGTAAAGGTAAGCTTATGCACTTTTGAACAGAAAATACATTGATATTAATAGTGAAAGGCCTGAATAGAGTGGATGTGGAGAGGATGTTTCCACTAGTGGGAGTGTCTAGGATCAGCGGGCAAAGCATCAGAATAAAAGGTCCTACCTTCAGAAAGAAGATAGGAGGAATTCTTCTAGTCAGAGGGTGATGAATCTATGGAATTCATTGCCACAGAAGGCTGTGGAAGCCATGTCTACTCACATTTTAAAGCGGAGATTGGCAGATAATTTATTAGTATGGGTGTCGGGGGTTATGGAGAGAAGGCAGGAGAATAGGGTTGAGAGGGAAAGATAGATCAGTCATGCTTGAATGGCGGAGTAGAGTCAATGTGTCGAATGGCCTAAGTCTGATCCTATAACTTATGAACTTAACAGCAGTTTGTTCTTGACTCTCATTGGCATTTTCCCCCCTCTCCTACACTGCCTAGTATGTCTTTCATTGATGCCACTCTGCCAGGTTGAGAACTTTTGATCCTTCCATCTAGGGGCAGCACAGTGGCTCAGCTGCCAGAGCTGCTGAGTCACAGTGCCAGAGTCCCAGGTTCGACACTGACCATGGGTGCTGTCTGTATGGAGTTTGCACATTCTCCCTACGACCGTGTGGGTTTTGTTTTTGTTTTTTTTAATTGAAAGATGCTGCATGGAAACAGGCCCTTTGCCCACCTAGTCCCTACCCACCATCGGTCACCCGTTCAAACTTGTTCCATGTTATATTACTTTTGCAACCACTCCCAACACAGTCGGGGCAATTTTACAGAGGCTAGTTAATTAATAAACCCACTCGTCTTTGGCATGTGAGGGGAAACCGGAGCACCCGGATGAAACCCATGCAGTCACAGGAGGGACGTGCAAACTCCACACAGACAGCACCCAAGATCAGGATCGAACCCGGGTCTCTGACGCTGTAAGGCAGCGGATCTATCAACTGCGCCAATATGCCGGCAACATGTTCCAACTTGCTCCCACATCCCAAGGATGAGAAAGTGGGATAACATAGAACTAGTGTGAACAGGTGATCGATGGTCAGAATTGATTTGGAGGTCTGAAGGGTTATTTCCATGCTGTATCTCTAAACTAAACGAATATAACATAACTTACATTTAGTTTGGTTTTGACATACAGCGCAGAAACAGGCCCTTCAGCCCACCGAGTCTGCACCAACCAGTGATCCCTACACATGAACACCACCCTACACACACTAGGGACAATTTTACATTTACACCAAGCCAACAAGTCTACAAACCTGTACGTCTTTGGAGTGTGGGAGGAAACCAGAGATCTCAGAGATAACCAATGCAGGTTATGCGGAGAACATACAAACTCCGTACAGACAAGCACCCGTAGTCAGGATCGAACCCAGGATCGAACATTTCTTAATGTTGACAGTTAGGCATGGTTTTAGGTCAATTTTCAGCTTACATCATTTGCTGTAAAGCTCCAATAACGCAACTTACATTCCCCTGTCACTATGAGTTGTCTTTGACATTTAAGGTTGAACAGCTGGAACATAATTAGTATTTTTATCAAATTTGTGTTAATTACCAGCAGAATACACCTCAACAAAAAAAATATATATTTCCAGCCCACAACCGCATAAATATACACAAATAGAGAAAAGAAAATCACAGCATGCACCACATTCTCTTCTTTATAATTCATTTAGTTTAGTTTAGATAAGTTTAGTCTATTACCACGTTTTCCGAGGTACAGTGAAAAGCTTCATGTTGCGTGCTAACCAGTCAGCCAAGTGGCTATACAATCAAGTTATTCACAGTGCTTAGATACAGGCTAAAGTGAATACTGTTTAGTGCAAGATAACTTCTTCTTATTCGTCACTGCTTATGCGTGAGCGAGATTTTTGAAAAATAAATCTGGAATAGATTCCTCTCTTGTTTTTTTTAAATTCACAGCCAGGCAATTTAACATTCTATACCACTTTAATGGCGCATGGAGATTTGATCCAAATTGTGCTTAGCTCAATATAATTCTCAGTTGGTTGAACTAACTACGAGCATTTGCCAACAACTTCACGACCCAATATACATCAGACAGAGTCACCTTAAAAGCAGCAAGGTTGAAGCAGCTTGATTCTTTGCAGTAAAATGTAATAAATACTGGTATTTGAAAAGAGGTTTGCGTTATAGTAACATTGTTGAGATACTCTGTTAGTATTTACCTGTATTTCTTCAATAAAGGGTCAGCCATCATTTCCCTGACGAGCATCCCATCTGTAAGGAACTAAGCGAGTGGTACAGGATTATTCAATGTTTTAATTCAGACTAAGACTGGTTGAATGCCGATTTTCTGTCACAATAAACCAACGTGATAATGGACCATAGTGGAGGGAGTGGTGTCCGTTATTGCTGATTACTGCAGATGATGGTTAATAGACAAAAGGACACAAAGTGCTGGAGTAATTCAATGGGTCAGGATCTCTGGAGAACATGGATAGGTGATATCGGGAACCTTCCTCGGACTGATTCTGTTGGCTGAGTTACTCCAGCACTTTAAAGCTAGGACCGGTGTCCGTGGGGCTCCCTCCCCTCTCACCTGCTGCTGCTTCCAAGGTGGAGTACGAGGGCGTCTCCGGGGGAGAAGGGGGAGGCGGCAGTGGTGGGGGAGGAGAAGAGGACGACTGGTCAGAGCGAGCGACGGGAGAAGCAGGCGGCAGTGGTCGAGCGGGGAGCGGATAAAGCCTCCGCCGACAGCAAGAAACAGCAGCAGGGAGAGGGGCTCGGAAGCTGGGGCTCTGAACGGCCGGGAAGATGGTGGGAGCCGGGGATGGGTCGACTAGTCATACCATTGACATTGTTTCCAGGCCATCTGTGGCCGCTCAGGGAATTTTAACTGGGCTTTAGTAATTTTGTCCAGATTATGGGGAGGGGGAAGAACCATCAGTTGCCGGAAGATCGAAGTTCAACCTGTAGAATGTAAAACAGTACCAAAGAGACACTGCACTGAAATATGCTTTCAGCCCACTGAGTCCATGCCAACCATCATATGCCAATTTAACACTAAGCCTACCCTAACCCATTAAATTCTCCACATATTCCCATCAACTCCAGATTTTTTTGTGTTCTAGTGGAAATTTGACCAGACTTTCCCTGGAGTCCCAGTCATTGGACACTCTTGGACAATTAGGATTTATTACAACAACAAAGAAGTGGAACTCCTGTAAGGTAAATATAATGTAAAAATGTCTTGCACTATGGGGTAGCAATGATAGACACAAAATGCTGGAGTTCCTCAGTGGGTCAGGCAGTATCTCTGGAGGAAAGGAATGGGTGACGTTTTGGATCAGGATGTGAGTCTGAAGAATGGTCTGGACCCGAATCGTCACCTATTCCTTTTCTCCAGAGATAAAGCCTGACCCTTTGAGTTATTCCAGCATTTTGTGCCTATATTTGGAATAAACCAGCATCTGCAGTTCCTTCCTACACATGTGGGATAGCAATGGTTCTCTATGCCTTATGGCTTTAGTTTAGATTAGCTTAGTTTAGGGATATAGCGTGGAAACAAGCCCTTTGGCCCACCGAGTCCGCACCGACCAGCGATCACGACACTGACACTATCCTACACAATATGGATAATTTACAATTTTACCGAAGCCAATTAACCTACAAAGCTGTACATCTTTGGAGTGTGGGAGTAAAGTGGAGCACCTGGAGAAAACCCACACAGTCACAGGGAAAATGTAAAAACTCCATAGACAGCACCCATAGTCGGGCTCGAAGCCGGGTCTCTGGAGCTGTAAGGCAGCAACTCTACTGCTGCGCCACTGTGCCGCCCCTAATCATTCTAAGTCATGCTAACTGACCCAGTTACTCTTTATGTACCAAACCTGCTTTGGCTACAATCTCAACGGCGCGCATTGACAGTAAATTGTACCTTTATTCTGGTGGCTTGGGAATCTGTGCAGTCGTCAAAACGGATGCAATATCCAACTTCGTGACCCAACATTGCCCCTCGCTCCTCTGCCACCCGTCCCGCCACCTAGAGATGCAAGGAAGAAAGATTAACAGGATTAAACTGCTTGCAGGTCTCACTCTCCAAGGTGCAACTTCACAATATCTAACGAAAGACGTATTTATACAGAATCTCTCAGGAAGTTCCTTAGCACTCTACTGGTAAAGATGTTTTTTTCCCCCAGCTCTGTCACTCCATTGTAAGTTGTTATCTAGGCCGATATATGCATTTATATTGTAGTGCAAATAGTTTTTTTTTTAATTGATTATTAACGTTTCACAGGCACTTCATCAGACAAATATTTTCACGTCGCCAACGAGAAAAACAGAAGTCAGATTGAAAATGAGGATGCAAGTCTCCAAAGCCTTTAAGAGGTGGTCATCTCTGTTCAATTTCCCCCAGTCGGTGTTGTCCCCTATTTCTTGGTCAAAATAGCACATGTATTTGCATGAAGGCCATTTGGCCCAGGTGGCCCAGCGGTAGAGTTACTACCTTACAGCACTAGAGACCCGGGTGCAATCCTGACTGCAGGTGCTGTCTGTACGGAGTTTATACGTTCTCCCTGAGTGGGTTTTCTCCGGGAGCTCCTGTTTCATCCCGCACCCCAAAAATGTACAGGTTTGTAGGCTAATTGGCTTGGTAAAATTGAAAATTGATCCTGGTGTGTGTAGGATAGTGTTAGTGTGTGGGCATCGCTGGTCGGCACAGACTCAGTGGGCCGAAGGGCTTGTTTCAGTGCTATATCTCCAAACTAAAAGGGCCATCTAATACATCCTACTCTCTATTTTCCTTGCAACCTTGGTATATTTTCCTTTAAGTATTTATCCAATTCCCTTTCAAATGTTATTAAATCTACTTCCACCACCCTTTAGGCAATGCATAATATCTTGCTGTCACTATCATCCTCAGTTTTAAGGATACGACTGTATTTAAACTTTTATATTGCACTTTATGACTGCAAGGCTTTATTCATAAATGATAAGCAGCAGCACATTTTAAATGCAATATTTTCAGAGACATTAATGCAATTTATACATGCACACAACCATTGATGCTATGAAACCTAACAAATCTATAAGATTAGGCCCAAGAGATTATTGTATTGTTATTGGTTTATTTTTATCAATGTATACTGAGGTACAGTGAAAAGTTTTTGTTTGTGGGCTTTCCAGTCAAATCATAGTTTACATGACTACTATCAAGCCACACAGAAGTACAAAGAGAAAAATACCAGAGTGCAGAATATAATCTTACAGCATCACAGCATTACAGTTACAGAGGTCAGTTGGAATGAACCTTCTGAACCTACTGAAGTCGGCAGGGCAGTACTCTGCATATCGCCAACTTGGACAATTTTACGATTGGACAAACCTGTACAGCTTTGGAGTGTGGGAGGAAACTGAAGATCTTGGAAAAAACACACGCAGATCACGGGGAGAACAAACAAACTCCGTACAGGCAGCCCTCGTAGTCGGGATCGAACCCGGGTCTCTGGCGCTGCATGAATGGTTCACAATGAGCTAGGTTGGAAGATCTTAACTACATCCTAGTTTATGGGAGGACAGTTCAGCTGCCTGATAACAGCAGGGAAGCAACTGTTCCTAAATCAGATGGTGTGTGCTATCGACGTTTGTATCTTCTGCTTGACTAGAGAGGGGAGAAGAGGGAATGAACAGGGTGAAAAAGATCCTTGACAATGATGGCTGCTTTCCCGAGGCAATGCGTTGTGTGGATGGAGTTGATGGTGGGAGGCTGGTTTGCGTGTTGGACTAGGCTACATTCAGAACTCCTTGCAACTTCTTGTGGTCGGGGGCAGAGGTGTTGCCAAACCAAGGTGTGATGCATCCCTATAAGTTGCTTTCTACAGGGCACCTGTAGAAGTTCATAAGAGACATGCCAAAGACATGCAGGTTTGTAGGTTAATTGGCTTCTGTAAACTGTACCAAGTGTGTAATATAGAAATAGTGTATGGGTGATTGCTGGTCGACATGGACTCGGTGGGTCAAAGGGTCCGTTTCCACACAACATCTCTAAACTAAACTAAACTTCCTTTGTCTTCGAGGCATTGGTGTGCTTTCTTGGCCCAGGTTAGTCCAGGATAAATTGTTGGTGATATTCATGTCTATGAAGTTGAAGCTCTTGAACGTCTCCACTTTGGCATAATTGATACAGATTGGGGCCGGTACTCTACCTCACTTCCTGGTCAATATCTAGCTCGTTTGTCCTGCTGATGTTAAGGGAGAGGTCGTTGTCTTAACACCATGTTACTAAGCTCCCTATCTCCTTTCTGTACTCTGTTTTGTCATTGTTTGTGATCCGGCCCATTATGATGGCATCAGCTGACAACTTGTGCATGGAGTGAGCAGAATTTGGCTGCACAATCCTGAGTGTAGAGGGAATATAGCAAGTGACTGAGAATGCATCTTTGTGGGCACTGATTGGTTATTTTTAGTTTTTAATTTTAGAGATACAGCGCGGAAGTGGTCCATTTGCTCACCGAGTCCGCGCTAACCAGCGATCCCCGTAGACTAACACTATCCTACACTCGAGGCACAATTTACAATCTTTACCAAAACCAATTAACTTACAAACCTGCACGTCTTTGGAGTGTGAGAGGAAACCGAAGCAACCAGGAAAACCCAGGGGGAGAACGTACAAAACAAACGTACAAATTCAGCACCCATAGTCAGTATTGAACCCGGGTCTCCGGCGATGTAAGGCAGCAACTCTACCGTTGTGCCACCGTGCCACTACGTGTTGAGAATTATCGAGGAAAATGTTTTGTCACCTTTTCAGTCAAGACAGTCAAGGAATCATTGGCAGAGCGAGGTGCTGTTTTCTAGTTCCATCAGCATTTACATGAGTTTGTTGGGATTATGGAGTTGATGGCAGAGCCACAGTCAATACGTTGCTGTTATCAGACAACTAAACCATCCTACCAACAACTAGAGAGGTCCTGAGCTACCTCATTGGAGACCCTCGGACTATATTTAATCGGACTTTACTGGACTTTCAGTAATATTATTCCCTTTTTCATGTATCATTACACTGTAGATGGCTCAATTGTAATAATTTATTGTCTTTCTGCTGACTAGCTAGCATGCAACAAAAGCTCACTGTACCTTGGTACGTCAGAAACTAAACTAAGTAGGAATCGGAAATAGATGTTACCTAGATGAGTGTAAGGCCAGTGAGATGGTGTCTGCTGGATGAGGTTACTGGAGATATCCTACGGTAAAATGTATATACTTTGGCAAAGTTCTGTAGTTATGTAACCCAAAAAAGCACAAGTCATCATCTTACCGAAACTGCAGCCACTCTACGAGGTTGTGTCACACCAATCACTCGGCCTTCCGCTGTCCAACCAGCTTCCAATAAATACTGCGTACAGAGGAGAGGGGAAGTGAGGGAGATTAGTCATTACAATGACAGCTCTGTGAAAGATTGGTCTTTACTTGCACTTTGATGACTTAATGTGGGAGGCATAACGAAAGCTTCCCCAATGAAAATCATTACCCAGTTGAATAATCAATATCCACCTCCCTTTAAACAATCACTGACTCATTAACTGGAACTCAATGCTACCAGAATTTCAAAGCAGAGTCGACTGCCCAAACTTTAAGTCACAAATTCCCTCTGTCCTGTAGCATTACATTAATGTCAAATTATTTTCATGTTCATAAGTTACGGGAGCAGAACCAGGCCATTTGGCCCATCAGTTCTATGCCATTCAATCATGGCTGATCTATCTTTCTCTCTTAACTGCCTTCTCCCCATAACACCTGACACTTTTACTAATCAAGAATCTGTCAATCTCTGCCTTAAAAATATCCACTGATACAACCTCCACAGCCTTCTGTGGCAATGAATTCCACAGATTCACCACCCTCTGACAAAATAACTTCCTCCTCGTCTCCTTTCCAAAAGTACGTCCTTTTATCCTGAGGCTATGGTCCTAGACTCCCCCAGTAGTGGAAAAAACCTCTCCACATCCACGCTATCCAAGCCTTTCACTATTCAGTAAGTTTCAATGAGGTCCGCCCTCATCCTTCTAAACTCCAGCGAGTACAGGCCCATTGCTGTCAAACGCTCGTCATTGTTAACCCAATCATTCCTGGGATCATTTTCACAAACCTCTGGACCCTCTGCAATATCCTTCCTCGAATATGAGGCCCAAATTTTGCAAATCTTCAGGATCCAATTTAGTTTGGAGACCTTAAAAATGGCTGTGAAGTTCTACCCTTAGAGTGAGTGCAGAGAAAGGCTATACAAGACAATGGAAAGGCTACATTGGGAGTTTTGCACACACTTCTGGTGGCCCTGCTATAGCAAGGATGTCATTAAACTGGAGAGGGTGCAAATAAAGATGCACAAGGATGATGCTGGGACTGGAGTCTTTGACCCCCTAAGGAGAGGCTGTTATTTTTTCCCAAAACTTAGGAGGCTGACAGGTGACCTAATATAGGGGCACTTATATCATAAAGGGTATAGCTAAAGTGAATAGCACAACCTTTTCTATAGGGCAGGGGTGTCTAAAACTAGAGGGCATAGGTTTAAGGGGAAAGATTTAAAGGGTAGCCAAGGGGAAAGTCTTTCACACAGAGGGTAGTGTGTGGATGGAGTGAAGTGAGCGAGGAAGTGCAGAGGTGGGTCCATGTACAACATGTTAAAGACACCTAGATAGGTACATGGATAGGATGGATTTGCAGGGATATGGGGCTGGTGCAGGTTAGTGGGAATACCTTGGATGGCCAACCTGGTCAACATTGACACGTTGTGCCTAAGAGCCTGTGTAACTCCATGAATCTATTTGAGGTTTTGTGGCTGTGTCAGCTCTTTGACAGAACTATCCAGCCTGGAGAAGGGTGTCGACCCGAAACACCACCCACTCCTTCTCTCCAGAGATGCTGTCTGTCGGGACTGAGTTACTCCAGCATTTTGTGTCTATATCCAATTTGTTCTGCACCTTTGCTCCTTTTCCATGGCATTGCCAGATTTAACTGTCCCACTATGGGAGAAAATCCAAACTGCTGATGTTCTACCCTTTAAGTTTCACGAAGGTTTGGGCTTTTGCCAGCATGGGATGGGGAGCCCGCTGAGCCGGGCCCTCCTAACCGCCCCCGCCCCCTCCCCGAGACCAGAGACCTGGAGGAGGGAGCCGGTGACAACAGGCAAGGTGCAAGGAGAGGAGCGGGAACCGGGATCTGGCCTACCACACTCTCGAGGTCGACTGCAGGGAACAAAGGTGGAAGAACGAGGAAAGGGACATGGTGTGGGACATGGTGATAGGAGGCAGAGGGTAGCAGTGAAGGGTTGTTTTTTTAGACTGAAAGCTTTGATACCAGTGTTAGTAAGTGCACCGATGACACCAACATTGGTGGTATAGTGGACAGTAAAGAAGGTTGTCTAAGGTTACAAAAAAAAAGTGCTGGATGAACTCAGCAGGTCAAGCAACATCTATGGAGGGAATGGATATTCCATCCACAGATGCTGCCTGACCCACTGTCAGGAAAGAACCTGGGTCTTTGGCGCTATAAGGCAGAAACACTACCGCTGTGCCACCGTGCCCCCACCCCCCAAAGATACAAACGATTTAAATTATTTCTATCAATTGTACTAGTTTTTAAATTCTCTGAAAGCTACAAATATTTACAAACAGATAGGCCTCCCTGTTTTGAATGGAGGCAGAGCTCAAGCCGCAGCCTTGCTTTCTGACCAAGGACATCAGCATATTCTGGGTCATGGTCGTTTGTCGACCAAATCCCTGTTACACTGCTGCCCGAGAACAAAACTTTATACTTTACTTTAGAATTTAGACAGTGTGGAAACAGGCCCTTCGGCCTACCGAGTCCACGCTGACCAGCGATCATGACACCGACACATTAGGGACAATTTACAATTTTACCGAAGCCAATTAAGCTACAAGCCTGTACATCTTTGTAGCACTGGAGGAAACCGGAGCACCCGGAGAAAATCAACGTGGTCACAGGGAGAATGGAAACATAGAACATGGAAAAATAGGTGCAGGAGTAGGTCATTCGGCCCTTCGAGTCTGCACCGCCATTCAATATGATCACGGCTGATCATCTAAAATTAGTACCCTTTTCCTGCTTTTTCCCCCATATCCCTCGATTCCTTTATCCCTAAGAGCTAAATCTAACTCTCTCGTCAACACATCCAGTGAATTGTCTCCACTGCCTTCTGTGTTAGAGAATTCCACAGATTCACAACTCCCTAGGGTGAAAATGTTTTTCCTCATCACAGTCCTAAATGGCCTATCCTTTATTCTTAAACTGTGACCCCTGGTTCTGGAATACATTAACTCCGTGCAAACAGCACCTGCAGTCAGGATCGAACCCGGGTATCTGGCGCTTTAAGGCAGCGGCTCTACCACTACGCCACTGTGCCGCCATTTTTCTTAAAGCCGCCAGCAGTCCTTCACTCCTTTTTGCTTCATCTTGGATTTGATTCTCATTTTGACTGCACTTTCCTCCCAGCCTAAACTTCTTAAAGCAGGGAACTAATGAGTTTCTAAGCATATACATCACTTGCTCCAAAATGGCTTCCACAACAGGACTAGGTGTCATTTACTTGCATGTTTATGATTTACTAAAATTGATAAGTAAGATAGAAATGCGATAGTATGCTGGTACTAACCTGAGGGATCTGAGTGCTCTTTCCACAGCCTGTTTCACCGACTATCACCAACGTCTGATAGTTCTCGACCAAGTAAAGAACATGATTTCTGTGCTAAAAAAAAGCAAAGCAAAACACTAAATCATCACGTTTCCTTCATTATTGATCCCAGTCTGTCCTACAAAGATTTGCGACCCGTGCAAATCCAATTTCAGGTTTGTGACTTCTTTTGTAAACCAGCAGTTGCAGTTCTTTGTTTCTACATCTATGGAGATTTATGTGAGGTGTAGGAAGTGGGGGTGGAGGGTTGGTGGGGGGGGGGGGGGGGTGGTGGCTGGCTACACTTTGTTCAGTTGTGGTAGCCTGAGAAGTAATTAATGGACCCATGGCCCAAAGTCACACTCTGAAACCTCAACAAAGGTTGCCATCTTCAGGCCAAGCTTGGTTTGCATCCCAAAATTAAAACTACCATACATATGTGTGGCAATAATCTTACTGATCTGTATTTTTTTTTAAATTCTCACTGTACTTTGGTACACGTGATAATAAAGATCCATTGAACCCAGCAGGACGCAGAAACACAAATATGAAAAGTGGGTGAAATTTTGCATCTGGAAGTCCTCCATAGTATTCTGTTTACATTTTTTTTTGGACAAAATGTACTTATTTCAAGGATTACAGTGCTGATGTAGAAATGACAGTGATGGCAGCACAGTGGCACTGTAGTGGTGCATCTGTCTCAGAACTCAAGCAAAACAGGGTTCAATCATGACCTTTACTTTAAAGATGGATTCCATTTTAGAATCCATCTCTCTACTAATGCGAGTTCCAACTCTGCATGGAATGAGCACCATGACAATACGAGTTTGCCCCTGGTGTTTCAGCGGCTACCAACATCTCAGAGTTGTGTTGTTTGATAAGTTCATGGGCTACTATAAATTTCCCAGAGTTGACTTTAGTTTAGTTTACTTTAGTTTAGAGATACAGCACAGAAACAGGCCATTCGGCCCACCGAGTCCATGCTGACCAGCGATCCCCGTACACACACTAGAGGCAATTTACAATTTCCCCAAGCCAATTAGCTTACAAACCTGTACGTCTTTGGAGTGTGGGAGGAAACCGGAGTACCCGGAGAAAACCCACGCAGGTCACGGGGGGAACGTACAAACTACGAAAAGACAACTTCCATAATCAGGATCGAACCAGGGTCTCTGGCGCTGTAAGGCAGTAACTCAACCGCTGCACATAGATGGGTGACAGAAGAATTGGAGGTGGAGCATGTAACAGAGAATAAGTTACAGGGAAATAATTGGGGGATTGAAGTTGCACTTTGAGCACCCATTGACTCGACTCCTTCTACATCATAAGCAGATATCAAACATGGAAATATGCAATTAGTTAGGAAATTAACATGCATTAGCAGAGAGATAGATTCTAAAATGGAACTCGGAACATGAAATTAAGAGTTTGGATAGACTTGGAACATCAGAGGTTGAGGGGAGAAAGTATATAAGATTATGAGAGGTTTAGATAGGGCAGACTGTCAGCACCTTTTTCCAACACAAGAGGGCATAGCTATCAGGCGAGAGAGAGAAAGTTTAATGGACAGGTGTGAGGAACATTTTTTTTACACAGAGAGTAGTGGGGGCCAGGAACGTGAGGCCAGGGGCGGCGGTTGAGACAGATATGATAGTGGCTTTTAAGGGGCTTTTAGATAGGCACATGGAAGTGCAGGCAATGGAGGGATATGGATAATAGATGAGATCTGTTTAACCTGGCATCACATTCGGCACAAACACTGTGGGTCAAAGGACCCGCTCCTGTGCTGTATGTTCCATGCTCCTGTTCTATGTTTTAAAAAAAAAATACAAACACAATTATCTCAAAAACAAATATACGATGTAAAAACATAACCAGAATCAATCCATCAGCGCAGCATTGACAATCTCCCACCAGAGTCCCTCAGACAGCCAGTACTTGTGTCACGATGTGAGAACACTTTGCACCATTTTCTTTCATAGAAACATAGAAAATAGGCACAGGAGGAGGCCATTTGGCCTCTTTCACTCCATAAAGGGCCACAACAAAAATCACTGCAAATAATGCAGTCAAAACTAGTCTCCCACTTGAAATGAATCTTCAAACTTACATTTTGAAATGGGCTCATTCGTAGTTTTGAGCGCTAATCTAGGATTTGACGACATAAGAGGAAACAGACGACTTTAATCTAGCGCCTTTCACAGCCGCAGAATGGCCCGAGGTGCAGCAAACAAAATCATTACTGCATCGCTGTTGTTATGACGGATACATGGGAACCAATCTGTAAACTGCAAGCTCCAACAAACAATACTGTGATAATGCTTAGATAAACTGTTCTGCTGATGTAAATTGATCTAGAACTATGGAGATAATTTTCCCACTCTTCTTCGAAATAGTACCGTGACACCTTTACCATTCACTTCAATGGGTAAGAGTCAGTTTGACGTCTCAATGAAATGGTAGCACACTGTCAGAAGCACAGTGAAGCGTCAGCCTTGAATATTCTGGTCAAATCACTGGAGTAGAATTTTAAGCCACAACCTTCTGAGATGAGGATGCTACCAGGGGAACCAGAGTAGGCACGTCTAATCTAGATTCTAGGTCAATTAATAAAACAGATTAAATGTTGAGCCAAGGTCTTTCCGTTCGGTCAAATGGTTGAGATCTAGGGCATTATTTGAAGTGCAGGGAATTCACCCAATTTCCATACCAATGTCAGCAATCTCACCATTGATTGTTAAGCTGCTGTGCACATAGGCAATGCTTGTTGTTTACATTTATAGGCACTGATAGGCATCAACATCATATAGAACACTGATTAGGCATCAATATTTTTTTAAAATCTCCACTTGGCTGGCTCACAACCTAACGGTATGAACATTGAGTAGGAAGAAACTGCAGATGCTGGTTGACACCAAAATTAGACACAGTGCTGAAGTTACTCATTGGGTCAGACAGCATCTCTGGAGAAAAGAAATAGGTGACGTTTCAGGTCGAGTCCCTTCTTCAAACTGAGAGTCGGGGGAGAGGGAAACTGGAGGTATGAGAAGGTTTCGAACAAATCAGAGTCAGCACTGATGTCCAAGGAAAGGCAGAGCACATAATGATTTGTTGTTGGCCGTGGAAGAGGTGATAACGAAGGGATACGAACAGTGAAGCTAGCAGAACAATTAGGATGGGGGAGGGATGAAGGGAGAGGGAATGCAAGGGTTACTTGACATTAGAAAAATCAATATTCATATCACTGGGTTTTAAGCTGCCTAAGCAAAATGTGAGGTGCTGTTCCTCCAATTTGCATGTGGCCTCACTCTGCCAGTGGAGGAGGCCCAAGACATTCCCATGGGAATGGGAAGGGGAGTTAAAATGTTCGGCAACTCGGAGATTGCATAGGCCAAGACGGACTGAGCCTAGGTGTTTACCTGATCACTGAATTCTCAACTTTTAAATTCTCCAAATTTAGGTAACTTCTACAACCCCCCCCCCCCCCCCTCCCTCCCTGCTTTCTACCCCCCCCCCCCCCCACTCCTCTCCCTTGAACTCTGGTTGACCTTGCATCGGTTTCTCCCCTCCCCCTACATTCCTTCCTCCAGCTTCAAAATGTTCACATTTTCTATCCTTGAACTTCACAATTTGCAACTCTTTATCCTATGGTCTCTTTATCCTATTGTTTTCATCTCTGGCCTTTATCCAAACAATCGGCCTATCAATAAACCCCCTTGTCTGTGCTCACCTGTTATTGCCGGTGCTTTGTCCTGCCCCTCCTCTCTTCCAGCTTTCTTTCCCAATCCCCCTGCAATCTGTAAGAAGAAGAGTCCTAACCCAAAACCTCACCTACTCATGTTCTCCGGAGATGCTGCCTGACCCTCTGAGCTACTCCAGCATTTTGTGTCTTTCTTTTGTAAACCAGCATCTGCAGTTCCTTTTTATTACATCCAAAAAATTGAATTGGATCAGAACCAATGAGTATATTATTTTATGTACATAAATTCTATCTTTACATAACATTATAAACTTACTCGTGCTGAAAAATCATTGAAAAATATACAACCTTATTGAGGAAAAAAACCCAAAGTCAAATAAATAAAAGATCACAGAAAAGGTATAAAGAATGAGACTAATAACGAGAAACGTAATCATTAATATACGCAAATAAAATCAATGTACTTGTACCTTAAAGATTGGCAGCTTTTGCCTCTGCTGCTCTATGGAGAGGGAAGCATATCGATTGTGAATCACTGTAGTTCCACTTGCTTCTGCAGAACTAATTCTTTCTTCGGATATACCCAGACCAGGACCCTCAGTGCCTAAAGCATAAGATGCAGCGAAATAAACATGAGTTTACTTTCATTTAGAAATGTAGCATGGAAACAGGCCCTTCAGGCCACCAAGTACATACCGCCCAACCGATCATCCGTTCACATTAGTTCTATGTTATTCCACTTTGCGCATCCACTCTCAGTGGCTCTTAATCTTTTTAGCACCAGTACGCACATACGTGAACAAAATACCGTATGTGGTATGCACCTTTGTTGGGTTCCTAAACATGCGCTCAACAAATTGACATGTTATTTGTGTCCCCTTCACGACCCCCGGCAAAGCCCCAAACAACCCCCAGGTTAAGAACCACTGCTCTACACATTAGGGCCAATTTACAGAGGACCAATTAACCTACAAATCCACAAGTCTTTGGAAACCAGAGCACCCGGAGGAAACCCACGTGGTCACAGGGAGAACGTGCAAACCCCACAGAGGGGATCTGATAGAAACATATAAACATTTTAAGGGATTGGACAGGCTAGATGCAGGAAAAATGTTCCTCATGTTGGGCGAATCCAGCTCCCAAGATCAGGATTGAATACGAGTCTCTGGCACTATGAGGCAACAACTCTACCAGCTGTGCCATTGTGCCGCCCCTGAAATTAAAAAAAATATTCTGCAATTTTTACAGTCCAAAAATATCATTTCACCAACTATTATTGTGGTTGTCAGTGGGAGCATCAGTGACTCTGACGGAAGGATACAAGAAGTTGATGAATGCCTTCTCGTCTCCATGGGCCTCCTTTCAGACTCGTGTTGAAGTAAGGATCTACATGGATGTCTTTGGCTTATAAAGTGGAAACTTAATGTTGACAGAAAGACATTCCATTCTTATCTCGTATTCACACAAACCACCCGCAGTCGCAGTTCAGAAACGGGCCTAGACTTTAATACTCCTTCTGCCAGGACAGTAAATGAACCCAGGGTTTTTTAATTTAACAGCCCAGCCTTGCACTCTGTCAACTGGGGACAGTAAGTGGATGACAGGAATCCTTTAGAGATAATTATTTGAAGTGCAGTTGGTATTTGCATGTCTCTGAGTCAGTAGGTTTTTAGTTCAAGTCCCACTTCAGAGACCTCAAGCTTAAAATCTATGCTGACACATTCTGTGTGGTTTAAGGTGAGAGGGGGAAAATTTAATAGGAACTGGAGGGGCACTGAGGGCGCCCTGCACTAAAGAAGCTGTCATTGTTCAGACGTGACATCAATCCAAGACCCTTTCAGACCCCTGTCTGGCCTTAAAAGATCCCATGTATTATGTGAAGAGGCCTTCCTGATGCCCCCACAACTTCCTAACTCAATTAAATTACAAAAATAGATAATGTAGAATACTTAGATTAGATTGGTTTAGTTAATTGTCACACAGAGTCATTGAGCCATACAGCATGGAAATAGGCCCTTTGGCCCAACTTGCCGCATTTACACTGGTCCGATCCATGTGTAATGTCCGATCCATGTACCTGTCTAAATGTTTCTTTACCATTGCAATAGTACCTGCCTCAGCTACCTCCTCCGGCAGCTCGTTCCATACACCTACCACTCTTTGTGTAAAAAAGGTACCCCTCCAGTTCATATTAAATTTTCCCCCTCTCACCTTAAACCAATGTCCTCTGGTTCATGATTCCCATACTCTGGACAAAAGACTACCCAATCTATTCTACTCATGATTTTGTACACCTCTACAAGCTCACCCCTTATCCTCAGCGCTCCAAGGAATATAGACCTAGCCTGCTCAACCTATCTCTATAGCTCAGGCCTCCAAATCCGGGTAACAGCATCATAAATCTTCTCTGCACCCTTTCCAGCTTGCCGACATCTTTCATAAAAGATGCCTTAAAAGATCCCGTTGTTATTATGTGAAGAGCTGGAACGTTTTCTTAATGCACCCACAACTACCTAACTCAATTAAATTGCTGAAATAGATTATTTAGATTAGTTTGATTAGATTATTTAGTTTATTGTCACGTGTAACGAGGTACAGCGAAAGCTTTTTTGCTGTGTGTTATCCAGTCAGCGGAAAGACTATACATGAGATTACAATTACGCTGTCCACAGTGTACAGAAGCAGCATAAAGGGACCATTGACCATTATAACACAAAGAATTACAGATGCTGCTTTAGAAAAATATATATTTTTGTGCTCGATTGACTCAGCAGGACAGGCAGCATCTCTGGCGGATGAGGATAGGTGACGTTTCAGGTCGGGATCCTTCCTCAGATTGACGCTTTAGGTCGGGTCAGACTGGAGAATGGTCTGGACCTAAAACATCACCTATCAATATCCTCCAGAGATGCTGCGCTGTTACTTGTGCTTTTTAAAATCTGTCCATTAGCAATGCTGGTTTAAGGAACTTGCTGTGGGTAGCTAGACTGATTTATTTATTTCATTACAACATATCAACGTTAAAGGTGCTGCTGAGAATATGAAAGGCATATGTACCCAAGTTCTTTTCTAATGAATAACACAAAGTGCTGGAGTAACTTGGTGGGCTAGGCAATTATGTCTGGAGAACATGGATAGACGACGATTCGAGGCAGAACCTTTTCTTCAGACTGACCCAACCCAAAATGTCACCTATCCATGTTCTCCAGAGATGCTGACGGACCTTCTGAATAATGCCCCTGTCCCACTTAGGAAACCTGAATGGAAACCTCTGGAGACTTTGCGCCCCACCCAAGGTTTCCGTGCGGTTCCCGAAGGCTTTTGTCAGTCTCCCTAATGGTCGAAAGTGGTTTCCGCTTCTTCTATGTTCCGGCGATTATTTCAAAAAATGGAAAAAACCTCCGGGAACCGCACGGAAACCTTGGGTGGGGCGCAAAGTCTCCAGAGGTTTCCGTTCAGGTTTCCTAAGTGGGACAGGGGCATTACTCTGCAAGTAGCAGTTTAGACGGATGAAAGGGGATCTTATAGAAACATACAAAATTCTTAAGGGATTGGACAGGCTAGATGCAGGAGAAATGTTCCTCATGTTGGGCGAATCCAGAACCGGGGTCACAGTTTAAGAATAAGGGGTAGGCCATTTAGGACTGAGATGAGGAAAAATGTTTTCACCCAGAGAGTTGTGAATCTGTGGAATTCTGTGGAGGCCATTTCACTGGATGTTTTCAAAAGAGTGTTAGATTTAGCTCAGGGCTAATGGAATCAAGGGAAATGGCGAGAAAGCAGGAAAGGGGTACTGATTTTGGACGATCAGCCATGATCATATTGAATGGCAGTGCTGGCTCGAAGGGCCGAATGGCCTACTCCTGCACCTAAGTTTTCATGTTCCTAGAAGCAAACTGCTGGAGTAACTCAGTAGGTCAGGCAGCATCTCTGGAGAACATGGATAGGTGATGATTTAGATCGGATCCCTTACTCCAGCAGTCTGTGTCCTTGTTTATAAACCAGCATCTGCAGTTCCTTGTTTCTTTTTTCTAATGCACTTGTTCGCACTAAGGTTCACAGCCAGTCAGAACAATGGCAATTTCAGACAGATTTTCTTTCAGAAATTCAGCAACCAAACTCACTGGGGACAGCCTTGGATAGAAGAAGAGGAATGTTGTCCGCCTCATAAAATTCCACAAAGGAATCAGCTTCACGGTTATGCAATCAATCACTAGTGGAAAGTAGATCTAGGGCACTTTCCTACAGGGTGTCACATGGGACAGGAGATAAGCAGCAAGCCTAGTGTTGCTCCTGTACATCTATCAGCATCAGTTTGCAATGAGCTCTGCACACTCCAACCTCTCAAAGAAACACAAATAGAAGAGAGAGAATGTATAAACTGCGAGTGGACATTTTCCAATATCTATCCGTCATTCCAGTTTCCAAATACATAGGCTTCCATTTATACAAAGGCTTCCAATATTTCAGGATGTCAAGAAGTTATTCGCAGCTAATAAAGGACAGTCACAGTGTTGCCATCGTAATAATATTGCAAATGCTTTGCCAAACAGCAAGCTGGTGCAAATAAAGTGGTATTGACCAGACTACATCTATTTATGGTTATTATACATGTTTTTAAAACTCTGCCTTAACAAAAGTGCGACATTCAACTGTAGAAACAAGAAACTGCAGATGCAATTTTGGGTCCTGACCTGAAACATCACCTAGAGTTATAGCGTGGAAACAGGCCCTTCAACCCAACTTGCCCACGGCGACCAACATGCTCCATCTGCATAGTCATTAAGTTATAGAGCGCAGAAACCTATCCATGTTCTCCAGAGATGCTGCCTGACCCGCTGAGTTACTTCAGCACTTTGTGTCTTCCACTGCTAGGCTTAACTCCACTGATTATTATGGGAACCATCTAAAGAAGGGGGGGGGGGGGGGTTGGGGGGGAAATAGTGCCCTATTGTCCTAATATAATGCAGCACGCTGATATCAAACTGGGTTCTACTTGTAATGGAATGGGAATTGAGGAATAAATATTCTCCTGGTCACCAGTGCTGGAGTAACTCAGCTGGTCAGGCAGCATCCCTAGAGAACATGGTTAAGTGATGTTTCATGTCCAGACCCTTCTTTTTCTCCTTCTTATTCTACCTGGGAAATTATATCGGCCAAAGTGATAAATAAGCACGGTAACAAGATAAGCAAACTATTACAGTGGATTATTCATCTATAGTCATAGTCAGAGTGATACAGCATGGAAACAGGCCCGTCGGCCCAACTTGCACACACCAGCCAACATGTCCCAGCTGCACTAGTTCCAACTGCCTGCGTGTGGTCCATATCCCTCCAAACCTGTCCTATCCATGTATCTGTCTAACTGTTTCTTAAACATTATGATAGTCCCTGCCTCAACTCTGGCAGCTCGTTCCATACACCCACCATCCTTAGTGTGAAAAGGATACCCCTCAGATTCCTATTAAATATTTTCCCCTTCACCTTAAACCTTTGTCCGCTGTCCTTACGTGATACAGGTGCCAAAGAATGCAATCACCTTTGCTAACTATCTCTTAGAAGGTAGAAACAAAATGCTGGAGTAACTCAGCCAGATAGTATCTCGGGAGAAAGAGAAAGAGACTTTCTCCTTCAGGATTCCTCAATTGCCAAGTCTGAAGAAAGGTTCCGACCCGAAACATCAGCTATTCTTTTTCTCCAGAGATGCTATCTTGTCCATTGAGCTACGCCAGCATTTTGTGGCTACGTTCGATATAAACCAGCATCTGCAGTTCCTTCCTACCCCCGAGAAGGTGGCCAGTTGCATTCTTGAACCACTGCAGCCCATGTGGTGAAAGCATTAGCATAGAGTTGGTGGGCAAGGAGCTTCGATACTCAGATCCAGTGACGATGAAGGAATAATTTACTTCCTGGTCAGAGTGATGTTTGACTATACTTTAGACTTTAGAGATACAGCGCGGAAACATGCCCTTCGGCCCACTGAGCTCCCGCCGACCAGCAATCACCCAGTACATTAGCACCATCCTACATACCAGGGAAAATTTACTATTTTATTGAAGGCAATTAATCTAAATAACCTGTACATATTGGGAGTCTGGGAGGAAACCGGGAAAGCTCACCCAGGCACAGTGAACAAACTCCGTACAGACAGCAGCAGCCGTAATCAGCATCAAACTCGGTTCTCTGGCGCTGCAAGGCAGCAGCTCTACCGCTGCACCACCGTGCTGCCCTTAAAGTGGAATATGCAGACGTTGGTGCCAGCTGCCGTTATCCTTTTGTGTTTATCAGTTTAGGAGTTGCTGCAGCGCATTCTACACCATTGGTGTTGGGAATGAATATCTGGGGCAATTAATTGGGCGTCGATCAAGTGCGCTGTTTAGTACTGGCAGGTGTAGAGCTCTTGTTGTTGGATCTATCCTCTCCCTGACAAAATCAGTAGTCAGCTGTGCGCATGTGGCGCTTTGGTTTTAGAAAATACCCACACTCACACCTCATAACCTCGTATAAACTAGGAGCCAGAGGAGGATACAAGGTCATTTAAGCTGGCTCCACCTTTCAATGAAGAAACAAGGAACTGCAGATGCTGATTTACAAAAAAAAGGCACAAAGTGCAGGAGTCACTCAGCAGGTCAGACAGCATCGCCGCAGTACATGGATAGGTGACATTACAGGTCAGGACCCTTTAGACTCGGCTTTCAATGATCATGGCTGATCTGATTTGGTACCTAACTCCATTTGTCTGCCAATCCTCTTAATCACTGTAGTTTACATGTATCTATCTCAGACTTGAACACATTTAAAGACTCTTTCCTTGCCCCCCTTCTCCATCCTAGTTGTTTTACCAGTTTTACATTTATCCACATTGTTTCCCTCTTGAGATCACATCTTCCCAAGCCAGCAATGGGCTTACCAAATACTACCCTGCTTGAGGTTGTTTATAACTGGCCCTGATGGACTGTGGTCTTTCCTCGTCTCCAGCTCCTCACGTCCTCCCAGCCCCCATCCCCTACGTTCAGTCAGAAGAAGGGTCCCGACCCGAAACGTCACCCATCCTTTTTCTCCAGAGATGCTGCCTTACCCGCTGAGTTACTCCAGTACTTTGTGTCTATCTTTAATGACTCATAGCTGTCTGAGGCAGAGAATTCCACAAGTCAGATGGTAAACAGCGGCCACTTTATCATTGCAGCCAAGGCTTGCTGAAAACCCATTTGTGGAGCTGCTCTGATTTACAGGAAGCCAGCAAACACTTTGGGTCAAAGAACTGATACATTTATCTGCTCAGTCTTATGGAATAGCAAATTATCTCCAGCATGATTCATGGGTCATGAAGGCCAAGTGGAACATTTTATTTCTCATTATAAAGATTTGGGTTTCCCTTGCAAGTAGCTGAATAAAAATTCTAGGTTACCGTTGAATTACAGTGTGGAGCAATTCTAAAGAACAGCATTGTCAGAAGTGTTATTTTTCATCCCTGCAGCCTTCCCTTGAGTACTACAAGTTATCATCAGAAGAGGATCAAGTATCTCTCTACTGTACTTATCTGTTTCTTTTCAATCTGCACTGGAAGATCAAATACCCTAAAAGCTGCTGTCCTTATCTTATCATAGAAAGTTATTTGTGGTCTTTCCGTCCCTTCCCACTTCCTCCTCTACAATCACTTGCCATTGTCGATGAAAGGGCTGTGACCCAAAATGTTAAAATGCATCTAGATGCAACTTTACCTACTGAGCATTTCCAACATCTGCAATATTTTGAGCAAAACACAAAGTGTTGGAGTAACTCAGCGAGTCAAGCAGCATCTGTGGTGGGAAATGAACAAATGGCATTTCTCATTGGTACCCTTCATCCTATTGATTGTTGTTGGATGCGGGAAGAAGGTTGTTAAAGAGAGGTGGGGGTGGGACAAAGCCTGGCAAGTGATAAAAAACAGGGAACTGCAGATGCTGGTTTACAGAAAAGCAGTAACACTGGAGCAAAACTGCTGGAGTAAATCAGCGGGTCAAGCAGCACCTCTGGAGGACATGGACAGTTGTTGTTTCGGGTCAGGACTCTCCTTCCGTCTGATGTAGAGTCCTGACCCAAAATGTTGCCTGTCCCATTTCCCTCCACAGTAACTGCTTGACCCAGTTACCCCAGCACTTTCTGTCCTTTCCTGGGAAAGTGATAGGTGGATACAGATGGGGGGGGGAGGAGTGATAGGTGGATACGGATGGGGGGGGAGTGATAGGTGGATACGGATGGGGGGCGGGGTGATTGGTAGATGGGTGGAGTAAATGACAAAGACGAGAAGTGAAAAGGGAACAAAAGGGAATTATGAGATAAAAGCAAAGGAGGGAAATGTAAAGGCTGGGAAGGGGTATATGTGGAAGAGGGATAGGGGTGGAGTTGATAAGGAGTGGGAGATTAAGGGGTGGGGAGGTAAGCAGTTGGGGGATAAGGAGTAAGGGAATAAAGGGTAAGGGGTAAAGGGTAGGGAGATAGGGGGTATGGGTAAAGGGGGGGCGATGAAAAAGGGGGTGGGACAACGTGATAAATAGATGTGCACTGGGGAGGGAGGGTAATCTTTTTTTAAATTGGAGAATTCAATGTTCATGCCTTTGGGGATTTTGCTGTCACAGTTGTTTATCTCATTGTGTGAGTGTGTGTGCGTGGAGGGGGGGGGGGTAATCTGGGGGGTCGCGCCAAGGAATTGAGGGGTTATTTCTATTTGAAAGGAGTTGGGGCGCTGAGTGAGATGTTGCCCTGGGTGTAAGTGCAGCCTCTGGGGGGTGGATTTCACTGCAGGCAGCGGGGGCCGCCCACACACGCTTCACGGCGATAATAAAAAAATGCATTTTAAGGTGACACAAGGCGCTTTGAATATAAAATAGAGAGAATGGATGTGCCCTGCGCCCGTCTCCCCGGACACTTTCGCCATCGCCTTCCCCTCCCGCCCGCCCGCAGCTGCCCTTGGGTATAAAACGCGACGTTGTATTTGTGTAACTCCTCGTCCCCCGTGCGGAGAGGCGGTTATTCCGGAGTGGCTTCCCCCGCCGCTCCAGGCCCCGGCGTCATTTCATTCCCCTCAGGCTGCCTTTATTTTTACCTGGTTTCCAAAACTTCGGAGCGGTCATGGGCGCCGCCATCTTGGTGTGAAAGGTCACGGGGGGGGAAGCTGTCCGTCACCGGCGCGTCACCGAGAGCGGGCAGCTGCAACTTTACAACAGGCAGGGCTGTCCCACACGGGCGCACTAGTGCAGCACCACCAACACATGCACTGTACAGTGCATATACACTCTGTATATGTACATAGTACTCTGTAAACAATATAATAAATGGGAAAAAACAGCATATATATATATATATATATACATACACACATACATACTGTATATATATATACGCACACACTTATACATACACAAACATAGATACATAGACAATAGGTACAGGGGTAGGCCATTCGGCCCTTCGAGCCAACACTGCCATTCAATGTGATCATGCCTGATCATTCACAATCAGTACCCGGTTCCTGTCTTCTCCCCATACACCTTGATTCCGCTAGCCCTAAGAGCTAACTTTTGAATGTATCCAGTGAATCGGCCTCCACCGCCTTCTGAGACAGAGATTTCCACAATTTCACAACTCCCTGTGTGAAAATGTTTTTCCTCATCTCAGTTCTAAACCGCCTACCCCTTATTCTTAAACTGTGGCCCCTGACTTTGGACTCCCCCATCATTGGGAACATGTTTCCTGCCTCGAGCGTGTCCAATCCCTTAATCATTTTATATGTTTCCATAACATATCCTCTCATCCTTCTAAATTCCAGTGAATACAAGCCCGGTCGCTCCATTGTTTCATCATATGACAATCCCGCCATCGCGGGAATTAACCTCATGAACCTACGCTGCACTCCCTCAATAGCAAGAATGTTCTTCCTCAAATTAAGAGACCAAAACTGCACACATTACTCCAGGTGTGGACTCACCAGGGCCCTGTACAACTGCAGGACCTCTTTGATCCTACATTCAACTCATCTAGTTATGAAGGCCAACATCTCATTAGTTTTCTTCACTGCCTGCTGTACCTGCATGCTTACTTTCAGTGACTGGTGTACAAGGACACCCAGGTCTCGTTGTACTTCCACTTTTTCTAAACTGACACTATTCAGATAATAACCTGCCTTCCCGTTCTTGCCACCAAAGTGGATAACCTCACATATATCCATAATTATCTGCCATGCATCTGCCCACTCACCCAACCTGTCCAAGTCACCCTGCATCCTCATAGCATCCTCATCACAATTCACACTGCCACCCAGCTTTGTGTCATCTGCAAATTTGCTAATGTTACTTTTAATTCCTTCATCTAAATCATTAAAGTGTATTGTACATAGCTGTGATCCCAGCACCGAGGCTTGTGGCACCCCATTAGTCACTGCCTGCTATTCTGAAAGGGACCCGTTGATCCCTACTCTTTGTTTCCTTTCTGCCAACCAATTTTCTATCCATGTCAGCACCCTAACCCCAATACCATGCGCTCTAATTTTGCACACTAATCTCCTGTGTGGGACCTTAACAAAGGCTTTCTGAAAGTCCAGGTACACTACATCCACTGGCTCTCCCTTGTCCATTTTATTCGTTACATCCTGAAAAAAATCCAAAAGATATATATATGTAACAAGTAAAATGGATGTAACAAATAAAATGGACAAGGGAAAGCCAGTGGATGTAGCGTACCTGGGGAGGGGGAGGGAGAGGGAGGGAGGTGGGTCCGGAGGTGACTGGTGAGACTGATCCGGGCTCAGAAGGCTCGCCCGCATATGGGACACAGTTGGGTGGGCGCTGCAATAGAAGTTGAAGTGGCTCGAGCCTTGCGCAGGGCAAGTTTCCTCTGAGCTTCTGCGGTGCGCTTCTTCTCAGCTGCACAGGCTCCTGTGGTGATCTTGCTTCGCCCAGTTGGGCGGTACAGGTCCTGAAGTCAAGCCTTGCGCGTTACTTGGGTTGCAGGATGCAGTTTGTGGCCCCCAGTGTCCAACGTAAACATTGTGCCCTAATTGCACTCCACGATGCTTTGCTGGGTCCACCTTCCTTCCCCTTCAGTCCGCCAAATGGTGGTCTCCTCCGTGTATTCCGCCAGATCCACTCCACCTTTCCTGAATAAGGCAATAGCCACAAGGCAGTGGAGGTTTGCATTTGGTGTTTTTCTTCACCCCTCTAAGGTGCTATATGCAGGAAATATATATATATAGATAAATACACACACACACACACACACACATATACATATATATATATATATATATATATAAAATAGTGTGTATATATCAGTGTGTATGTATGTGTGTATGTATTCCTGAGAAACTGTATGTATATTGTCAGCACTGTAGGTAGCCACTATTTGCATACCTTGTGTATACAAGCAAAGAATTTCACTGTGCCTTGTCACATGTGACAATAAAGTATTCCATTCTGTACAATTCCATTACATTGAGAGGTGCAACATAGGAACAGGCCCTTTGGTTCACCATGCCCATGCAAACCATTTTAATGTGTATCAATACTAATTAGCAGCATTTGGTCCATAGCCTGCCACGCCTTTCTGATTCAAATGCTTCTAAATATTGTGAAAGGGTGGCACAGTGGCGCAGCCAGTGGAATTGCTGCCTCACGCGCCAGAGACATGGGTTCAATCCTGACCTCAGGTCCTGTCTGTGTGGAGTTTGCATGTCCTCCTTGTGACTGCGTGGGTTTCCTGTGGGTGCTCTGGTTTCCTCCCACACTTCAAAAACATGTGGGTTTGTAGCTTAATTGACCTTCTATAAATTGCCCCTAGCGTGTAGGGAGTGGATGAAAAAGTGGGATAACATAGAATGGGTGGCGTGGACTCAGTGGGTCGAAGGGCCTGTTTCCATACTGTATCTCTAAATTAACTAAACATTGAGAAATCAGCAGTCCAATGTGAAACTTAAACACAACCTTAAGACTACGAGAATGTACGATTGTGAAGAGAAAATATATCTTGGATCCCGACCAACATTCATCCAACATCATTAAAACATGTTAAGGCCATCATTGTTTGTGTGAACTTATGTGTACAACTTGGTTGCCATCTCTTACATTGCAACAATGTTCATACTTTTAAAAGTAATCATTTGGTTGAATGGAGTCCGTGCTTAGGACATGCCGAGGTTATTAAAAATGATATGAAAGCAATGTAATGTTGTAATTTGTGAAACTAGGAAATGACTGATGGCTTCTGAAGCACTTCATCCTATCACATCGTAAGCTATCAGTTTTAAATGTTGAGAGTCAAAAGAATAATACAAAGAAAATGGCAAATCCAAAAAGCCTGCATCCAATATAAATAAACAATAGTGTGTTTGTAGTGTTTTACCCAGGGTAGGAGAAACAAGAACTAGGTGAATGTAGAAACAAAGAACTGGTTTATACTAAAGATAGATAGTGCTGGAGTAACTCAGTAGGTCAGGCAGCATATCTGGAGGTAACAGATAGGTGACTCTTCTTCTTCACACTTCTGAACTTTATGTCTATCTCAAGAACCAGACACTGGTTTAAGGTGAGAGGGGAAAAATTTAATAGGAACCTGGGGAGCAACTTTTTCCACACAGGGTGGTGGGTATTTGGAATGAGCTGCCAGAAGTAGGCAGGTACTATAATTTGGGCAGGTATATGGATAGGAATGGTTTGGAGGGATATTGCCCAAATGCAGTCAAATGGGATTAGTTTGGTTGGTTGGTTGGCAAGTTGGTCAGCATATGCGGGTTAGGCCAAATGACCTGTTTTCTTACTGTATGGTATCTATAACTCTAAAGAGATGGAATACTTTTTTTAAATATAACAGCGGAAAGAAGAACTTGCAAAATAATTTCAGCAAGTACGATAGGGAAGGACAAAGAAAACAAAGCAGAGATAAATAGTTGGGGCAAATAAGGGAATTTATTGACTGTTTGTGCGGCAATTAAGGGAATAATATTTTTTTGCTGAAATATACAAGAGCTAAGGCGCAGATCCAAGAGGTAAGGAAATAAATTGTCTTCAACCAATGCCATAATCATTTTTAAGTAAGATAGAGGAACGATAAACAAAACACCACCTAGATACGTGTGGTATTAATTACAGACTTGGCTCCAGTTTCATCTATCTTCGCAGGCCATAACACATTCGATTTAGAAAGAACTGGGACAGTGTGAAAAGGGAAGGGAGTGGCAGTGTAAATGATACCTTTACAACTAGTTGAGAGATTAAAGTCAACATTATGAACTGATAAAGTTACTACTGACAGGAGCTAGAGGAAGGACGCCAGTGCATTTTGAGAATATATTATAAATCTACCTGTAGTAAATTAGCAAAGGAATGGAACTGTGTGTGAATTATGAAGACTTTGTCACTAGAAAATTGGTGTAAAATATTTATCAGCACATGAAATTGAACAAAGATGGAAAGTTTCCAAAAGCTGATAACATCAATTTGATGCGGCAAGCATAATGAGGGTGAATGAGAAATGATCTGAGGGACAACCGTAGATGAATATCAAATGCCTTTGAATGTGGGATTGCTGGCTCTTTAAGTTTGATGAATTGAAATAGGTTGAACCTTATCTTACAGCCATTACAACAAGTACTTAATCCAAGTATAAGGAACATGTTAGGAACTATGTAGAATGGAATAAATGTATATTTTGTTTTAGACTTTAGATTTTCAAGATACAACATGGATCCACTGAGTCAACGCCGACTAGTGGTCACCTCATACACTAACACTATCCCACGCACCAGGGAGAATTTGCAATTTTACTGAAGCCAATCAATCTACAAACCTGCACGTCTTTGGAGTGTGCGATGATACGGGAGCACCCGGAGAAAACCTGAGCGGTCACAGGGAGAACGCACAAACTCCGTACAGACTGCACCTGTGGTCAGGATCGAGCCCGGTGGCAGGGAATTGCACAAATTCACATCTCTCTGGGTGAAAAGGTTTTTTCTCAGTCTTAAATGGCCTCCCCTTTATTCTAAGACTGTGGCCTCAGGTTCTGGACTCGCTGAATATTGGGAACATTTTTCCTGCATCTAGCTTGTCCAGTCCTTTCATAAGTTTCTATAAGATAACCCCTCATCCTTCCAATAGAAGGATGCAGATAGCTGATCTGCAGATGGCAAAATCTAGGTGGAGAATAAAATGGGAGTTGGATTTGCATTAAAATGGATGTTTGATGGGTAATTGGGGCACAAAGGATCCATTCTGTGTAATACCTCTGATTCTATCAAGGTTTGCCTGCTAAACTAAAATAGATTATTAAAATGAAAATTACATGGTTTACATCAAACTTCATCATTAGCACAACATTAGTTTTGGACAAAGGTTGTGTGAGGAAGGTGGAGGAAGTGTTGACGATATTTATTAATCTTTGGATATTGGTTTATAGTTTCCGTAATTGCCAAGATACTGTGAAAACAATTTTGCGTGCTCTCCGTGCAACAAAAGAGAAAATAAACGGAATGCTGAATATGGAGTTAAAGCTGCAGAGAAAGTGTAGATTTTTTTTTTAAGTGCAAGGGCTGCAATGAGGTAGATTGGAAGATCGGGAATTGAGCCTCAGCCTATTCAAAATTCCATTAAAAAAATCTGATAACAGCTAGTCCGCACTCTTTAACTTTATGTTCATTCTCTGAAAAACAAAAAGGTCTTTAAATCCTAATGTGCATTTAAAACATCTGGTGCATGTAATGGAGTTTCAACAAATTCCTGTCAATTCCTGTAACCACACACCTTCGTATACAGAATGTAATAAATAGGTCAGTTACTTAATTCAATATTTTTTCTCTCACATATAGAAGGAACACTGAAGAGGTCACGAAGAGCCAATGCGCATCTTCCTGACCTAATATTATAAAGACATTTCAGTTTGATTCGGAACTAAAGAAATAAATGTATTTTTTCTTCCCATACCGACTTTATTAACAAACCCCAGGTACCACTGGGTGTTTAGTCGAAGCCAAACACCAACATCAAGGCAGTCTAAATACATGAATCTCAGTTGAAAAACAGACACCATAATGCAAAGGCAAAACGCCAGGTTGACATGGAACTTGGAAATTAAATGAAAACTTTCAGAAACCGATTAGCTAGCATATATGGAGAGACATCTTTTATTTTTATTTCATATCATATTTCATATCTACACTTCTAAAATCAGGATTTCTGGAATTCTAGCTTTTAAAAAGACATATAATTGCACTAAATTTTGCATTAAAATACCCATCACTTCAAATTAGAGGGACTCACGAGAAAATCTTATTGTTTGGACAAGGGGCATAGGCAGTTATGTTATTCAATAATGCTCCTTTCATTTAAGTTAGAGATACAGCACAGAAACAGGCCCTTCGGCCCATCGAATCTGCACCAACCAGCGATCCCCATACACTAGTACTACCCTACACAGTAGAGATAATTTACAAAATTTACCAAAGCCGATTAACCTACAAAACTGTAGGTCTAGATGGTGGGAGAAAACCGGAGCACCCAGGGAAAACGCACATGGTCACGGGGAGGATGTACAAACTCCGTACAAACAGCACCCATAGTCAGGATCGAACCCGGGTCTCTGGCGCTGTAAGGCAGTAACTCCATCGCTGTGCCATCCCCTCTGCGCAACCGTGCCGCCCCATTGCTTGTGCGTTAATGTCCAAATTCACTGCCGTTAGGCCTCAGTTTATTTGATCAGTGTTTAATTATTCTGTATTCTGATGCAAAAAAAGGTCCAGCATGAAAATGCCAAGCGGGATTTCAGCGATGCGAAATTCGGTAGCCAGATTTCTGCCTATACATTCTGGTTGGGTTACAACCCTTTTATATTTTCAATCTTGCTCTCGTACACCCCCAAGATATACATGTAAAGAAAAGGCAAATGTACACATTACATAATAACCAATGGACACCATCAAACAACCACTAATCCTACACCATCATATTAAATGCAAGTATAAACTCAAAAAGGAAAAGCCCTCAGTTAGGCACTTGGGTCACCTTTCATACTTCAAGCACAGAAGGTAAGAACATGAAATAAGGCAATGTGCTTGCTCTGACCTTTCTACTATGGGCATCTTCTTTTCTTCAATCAGCCACTGATTGTATAATTGCATTAAAAAATAAGCAATTTCAGAAAAAGATCAGGCAACATTTATGGAATCTATGCAGAGTCAAAGTTAACTTTACAATTTTCATCCAAACATCCACAACTTTTAATTTATTTTTTTTTAATTAGGATTTCTGGAATTTTAGTTTAAAAAAAAGCATTAAAATAACCATCAGCTTCAAATTGGAGGCTCATGTCAAAGTCACATTGTTTTAACATGAGACTAGAGAGGTTATATCGTTCAATAATCCTACACGTTTGTGCATTAATATCAGAGCGGACGTGTAGAAGGCAGCTTGAGAGTTTTGTTCCATAAATTCTTGAGGAAACGGGAAAGATCAGAACACCAATCAAAATAGGGGGAAAAAAAATGTCTTTATAAATCAGTCCTGTTACAACCATGGACATACAGAGAGAATAGGCTAGTCACTGGTAAACAATGACGACAGGAGTTCTGGTTTGTTCAGTGAGCAAGGCACTGGGCAGCCATTTTGGGATGCAGGAATCAAAGCCACAAAGACAGATGGGGTGGAAATTTTAATTCGTGAGCATTTGTTGCATAAAATCACAACTCTCTAAAGGCAGTTTCATGGCTGTACGTAGAGTCTCCAGTCTAGCATTAATTAAATAAGAGAAACTACCAGATAACTGACCCTTGGAAGAAATCAAGTCATATGAGACTCCAAAAATAATTAAATTTCTATTGGGATTGAACAGGTCATGCAGTCTGCATCTGTGGGAGGAAATGGACCAACACTATTTCCCCATTGCCTCTTTCCACCAGCTATCTCCCCTCCACTCCATCAGTTTGAAGCATCACAACCAGAAATGTAGTCACAGATGCAGCCTGACCTACAAGTTCCTCCAGCATTGTCTTTGTTTGAGATTTCAGCATCTGAAAACTCTTGCAACTCCACTAAAGTTATGAACAGCATGTTTTTATCCTGAAAAAAAAAAATCAAGCCATTTTCCCCCCCCCCCCCCCGCTTTTTATGAGGTATCCTGGCTGTCAGTTCCTGAATTCTGGGACAAATCTATTGAGACCAAGAAGGAAAATAATCCTCCTTTGTCATTATCCTCAAAACGAAATCAATAAATCATCTTTCTTTCAGTGTGGTCAGATATCAAAGCAGTGATTAATTATGTATTAAAATTGTATTATGTTCCTCAAAGGAACCGAGATAAAGATTTCAAACTAATTTGAGTCCTTCAGGAGAATCCATTTATTTTCATTATCCACCCAATTTCGACTCCATCTATCATAAGCAAGGGATATGGGCAGAAGGCAGGATTTAGGACGATCAGCCATGATCACATTGAATGGCAGTGCTGTCTTGAAGGGCCAAATGGCCTACTCCTGCACCTATTTTCTATGTCTCCAAGCACAATCTTTGACTATCAAATCGAAAAATCAGGTACTGTATTACAAACAAAAAGGGAAGGAAAAGCTAACACTTACAGTGTAAAGTGGTTGTACAAAACAATGGTACTTTTTGTTACGCAGGTTCTTTCATATCTACCCATAGGAGGCAGGAGGCAGGAGTCACGGGGAGAGGTGGCACCTCTGACAACGCGGAGCTCGTTCAGTACTACAACAGAGTACAAGGTTGGAATCTTTCGAGTGGGGTTTGAATCAAGCATCAGATGCAGAGGCGAGAGAGCTAAACTCTGGTCTTTAAATAAAAAGACAGTCTTTGGAGAAAAATAATGCATCAAAACCACAGACAATGTTTCCTCCATGCAAAGAAATGAAGTGCATGTTGGCCTGCACAGCTGCAAGCTTATCCCGCAAGGCCAAACAACTAAAATTCATCCATTGAGTATATATTCTGGTTGTTATGTTGAGGTGCGATCCATTGCACCGCCTGTGCTTACATCACTGCACAAATCATTGGGTAGAGAATCAAATAAATGGTGGTCAGTCGCGCAGTGTGAATGAAGCCATAGTGGGTACTCCGCCAAGGCCGAAGACCCTGCCCGTCAACTCTCCCCCATCCCTGGCGTTGTACTGGCCGGGCTCGCGGCCGCGGACGGCATTCAGGTGCCGGTTCCGCGAGAGGATGGCCACCATGTTGTTCAGCCTGGAGCGGATGGTGGAGTAGTGCAGCTGCCGCTCTTTGCTCAGCTGCTGAAAGTAGTTCCGCAGCGAGGCGTCGGCACCGTGTTGGGCCAGGTGCGGGCACCCGGCAGCTAGGCGGCAGGGCTGACCCTCAGAACCAGCGGTACTAGATGAAGTGCTTGAACTGTCCGTGGACCCGGCACTGGAGGCGGGAGGCAGGCCGGGCAAGTCCGTAGTCTCGCCGTCACCCACCGTAGTGGGCGACACCAGCACTGAAGAAGTTATTACTTGAGCCCGTTGAACGACCTCAGTCGCAGCAGACGTCTGAGTTTCAGACGATTGGGAGATGAATGATGTTTGGGTTTCCATCTCCTTGGTTAAAGCACAGGTTTGTGTAGAAACCCCCTGCACCCTGGCCTCTGGCATCCACTCCAGCTCAGTTTGTGTCGAAACGGTCCTCACCTCTTCATGCATCAGTGGAACGTTATCAGCCAGGGTCGATGCTTCACGGGCACCCTGGTCCAGGACTGACCCAGGGATTCCTTGTCGTCGCCTTTTCTCGGCAGGTTTGAGCTTTTTCGGCGAACACGTCACGATTCCTTGTCTAAGAACATTGGCGAGAGCGGGATCTGTGGCCAGCAATCTTTTCATCGTGAACTCCTCGTAAATAGCCTGATTCCCGTAGCCATTGTGCGTGGGAGGTATCGGTTCCGACTGGGCGTACAGTATTCGGAACTCTTCATCATAGTACTCGGCCAACTGCCCCGACAGCACAGGTCAGGTTACTGCGGTTCAGTTTGCCATCTGTCCAAGTGAAGCTGCAGAAGAAATGGAGGCAGCAAAACATGGGGGATAAGGGTTAGACACAAACAGGGACAAAGTGGCAGGGAAAGGTTAAATAAAAGGCAAGGACCAATTTAAAATAAAAAAAAACACATCATTCACACTTCAAGAGATGGCTCTAATAATACAATTTAGTTTAGTTTAGAGATAGTGCAGAAACAGGCCATTTGGCCCATCGAGTCTGCACCAATCACTCATCCCCACACACTAACGCTATCCAACACACACACTAGGGACAATTTACAATACCATCAAGCTAATTAACCTACAAACCTGCTCATCTTTGGAGTGCGGGAGGTAACCGGAGATCCCATAAAAAACCCATGCAGGTCATGGGGAGAACATACAAACTCCGTACAGGCAGCACCCATAGTCAGGATCAAAGCCAGGTCCAAGGCTCTGAAAGGCAGCAACTCTACCACTGTGCCACCTGGCCTACATTTATGCAACATCATCCATGCAAACTTTGCCCAAGAAGTAGGGGTCTTAACACCAATTGGGGGAAATTAAACAGAGATGACCACCTCTTAATTGCTTTGGAGACCTGCCTTAAGTCCACATTTTTAATCTGACTTCTGTTATACTCCTCTTATTGCCTAAATCAATGCATCCTTTTCTCCCCTCAGTCCTAATTAGATGTATTGAAATGATTACAAAAATAAATATACAGCATGGACACTGACCCTTCAGCCCTCCGAGTCCACACCATCCATCCATCCATCCATCACCCATTCACACTAGTTCTATGCTGTCCCACTTTTGCATCAGCCCCCTCCACACTTGGAGCTATTTTACTGGGGGGGGGGGGGGCAATGAACCTACTAACCTGCACGTCCTTGGGATATGGGAGGAAATGAGAGCACCTGAAGGAAACCTACAGAGTCACAGAGAGAACATACAAACTACAGCACCAGAGGTCAGAATCAAATCTGGGTTTCTGGCACTTTTAAGCAGCTGTACCAGCATAATTTATTTGCTCAAGTCAACAATGCTGCAAGGCTCACTGTCAAACAGTGACTAATGCACATTGTACATTCAAAATGGGATCAAAGGCTGACTTTCAGCATCTAGTGAACCAAACAAACAGCTGTACTATATACAATGCTCTGCACTTTCATATACAGATCCATTACTGATGTTCCAGCAACTAGTGGTCCGGCACCTCCTATAATCCGGACAAAATTACAAAAGCGCACTTGGAACCACCACCCCCCCCCCCCCCCCCCCCAAAATGTGGCGCCTAGGCCGGGTGAGGCGACTAATCTCGACTTCATCGGGACTTTGCTCCGATCAGCGGATCAAATTTGCCCCCTGCGGTTGGGGCTCTGATACTCCAGCCCAGCCAGAGCCAGCAGATCCATTTCCATAACCGACCCAAGACAGACTTTGCGGGCCGATATCACAGCCCCTAGGCGGACTGTTCCAGTACCGTTAGACTCCTCTCGGAGGCCGTGACCTTTGTTGGCACAGCAAAACGGATAATGCAAAGGCTCTGGAACCAAGGATGCCAGGGGATTGAGTGGGAGGGGAGGGAAAAAAGTGGTAGACCTGTATAAAGCACTTGCAAATTAAATGTTCTAATAAAGAAGTGATAAAAGGCAGCGTGTGGGGGAAGAATACTTACTTCTTCCCCTACTGCAAGGCAAGGGGAATAATTTATTTACCTCATACCTGCCATCAACAAAAGAGTGTTTAAAGGACACACTTTCTGAGAAATCGTTTGCGATACAAAAATTACGTGGCAATATTACTAACACTTAGAATTCATAGTAAACCTACTGGTGATTATTCATAGATTTATATTTAAAGGAATTTAGAAGATTGAGAGGGGATCTTATAGAGTCTTACAAAATTCTTAAAGGGTTGGACAGGCTAGATGCAGGAAGATTGTTCCCGATGTTGGGGAACTCCAGAACAAGGGGTCACAGTTTAAGGATAAGGGGGAAGTCTTTTAGGACCGAGATGAGAAAATCATTTTTCACCCAGAGAGTGGTGAATCTGTGGAATTCTCTGCCACAGAAGGTAGTTAAGGCCAGTTCATTGGCTATATTTAGGGAGTTAGAAGTGGCCCTTGTGGCTAAAGGGATCAGGGGGTATGGAGAGAAGGCAGGTACAGGATATCGAGTTGGATGATCAGCCATGATCATATTGAATAGCGGTACAGGCTCGAAGGGTCGAATGGCCTACTCCTGCACCTATTTTCTATGTTTCTAAATACAAACAGCATTCCATTTTACCTGTAGGAGCCTGTGGCTACTTTCTCACAGTCAATTAACAAGAATTTTTCATGGACTTTTCCAATAACTTTAGCTCCTGTTCTTGAGTAATAAGTACATCCCTTTAAAGTGCGGACTTTCATCTTCTGGAAGTAAAGAATAGATAAATGTGAAACAAATAGTTTAGGCAGCTTTTAGACTTTACTTTATAGATACAGCACGGAAACAAGCCCTTCAATCCACTGAGTCTGTGCTGACCAGCAATCACCCTTGTGAATAGGATAGTTCTATCCAGGGCCGGCCTTAAGCCGATTGGACCGATTGCTCCGAATTGGGCCCCGCGAGTAAGGGGGCTCCGCGCCAGAGTAATCTACTCTCAGCTCGGGTAGATCTACCCCGGGTGGAAGGGGGAGAGGGGCGGAGAGAGAGTAGAGGGGTGGAGGGGGAAGAAAGGTGTAGACGGGGAGGGGGGTGTGAGGGGGAATGGAGAAGGGGGAGAGGGGAGGTGCCCTCCTGCCCCTCCAGTCGCCGTGCTACATGCACACAGCCCCGGCTCCACCCCTCTCTCTCCCCGGGGAGACATGGTGAACAATACGCGGAGGGCCGGGCCAGGTGTTGGAGCAACATTTACAAACATCGGCCTCAGCTCACATCCGTCCGCCCGGACCCTGGCATCCGCTCCTGCTGACGGCCCTCTCCTTCCCCTTCTCTCATTCACTCCATCCCTCCTTCCCTTCTGTCCTCCCTCCCTCCTTTCCTTCCCTCCTACACACACACACATAACGCACAGACAACTAACACACACACACATCATGCACAGACAACTAACACACACATCTAAGTTAGAATGGGGTAGAAGCCCAACAGGTAGGATGGGGCTGAAGCCCAAAGTTTAATGCTGGACTGGTTTTTCGCCAATGGTTATTGGTTTTCCAGGATCTATTTAATTAAATTACTTTTTTTTATCATTACAGTCACTAAAACAAGTGGTATTGTAACTATGTACTTTTCAGAGGTGATCTACACATTTTGTTTGTTACTTGTAGGCTCACATGTATGCAATTTTATATTAAAATATAGCTTAGATCTGTTTGGTCCATTAAGTCGCATGCACTTTTTAAGCGCACATTTTGATTACTTTCCATTCTACCATAGAGATATAAAGTCTACAATATACTTTATTTATATTTCGATGTATCTACAGGGCTGGGAACCTGGGGCTCACCAAAATTGTTCCCAATTGGGCCCCGCAACTCCTAAGGCCGGCCCTGGTTCTATCCTACAAACCAGGGACAATTTACAATCTTTTACCAAAGCCAATTAACCTACAAATCTCTACGTCTCTGGGTTGTGGGAGGAAACCGGAGCAGCTGGAGAAAACCCATGTGGGCATGGGAGGGGGGGGGGGGGGGGGAGTAAATAAGGTACAAACTCCATACAGACAGCACCCATAGTCAAGATTGAACCCCAGGTCTCTGGCGCTGTAAGGCAGCAACTCTTCCACTGTGCCACCCCAAACCGCGGTAACACATTTGTATAAGCCCATTTCAACTGCATTTAGTACAGGGGACTATCTGATATAATACAAAGGGAAGATATACAAACCAAAATGTAGTGTCGGGCAAACTTGTTAGGCTTGAATGTCTAGAGTTGGGGCTCAGGGAAGGGAAAAGTTAAACAGCTACAGCTCTCTCAAACACAATCTCAATAGAAGCTATTAAAAAAAATGTGACTACAATAATCTGCCCTAGAAAGGTTGTAGAAAGAATTGATGAATAGGGAGCTGCAATAAGTATTTGAAGGGGCTATTGAGGAAGAGAATAAATGAATTAATTTGATTAAAAGTCTCTAAAGGCCAGCACAGTGCAATGGGCAGAAAGGCCTCAATCAAAGGCCCAGCTTTAAGGTGAGAGGGGCAAAGTATAAAGGAGACGAGTGGGCAAGTTTGCTTTGTTGTTTTTATTATACTGTTAAACACAGAGGATGGTTTGTGCCTGGAATATGCTGCCAGGGGTGGTGGTTCAAGCAGATAGGTTTGTGGCATTTAAGAGATTTTTGGATAGTGCCTGAAGAAGGGTCTTGTGCATCATTTCACAGAAATATCCTTGATCTGTGCGATTCCTGCAGCAATTTAGTTTTCTTTAGAGATACAGCATGGAAACAGGTCCATCGGCCCACTGAGTCCACACCGATCATCCGTACACTAGTTCTATTGTACACACTAGGGACAATTTACAGAAGCCTACAAAGCTTCACATCTTTGGAATGTGGGAGGAAACCGGAGCACCTGGAGAAAACCCACACAGTCGCAGGGAGAACGTGCAAACTCCGCAGGGACAGCACCCTTAGTCAGGAAAGAACCCGAGTCTCTGGCGCTGTGAGGCAGCAACTCTACTGCCGTGCAATAATTTGAAGTGACAAACTGTCAACATCTTCACTTGTCACACTAATGACAACGGACACAACACAAGGGTTGATCGCGTTTATCTTGATGGGGAGAGGAGGAAGCTGCCACAAACAGGGTTGGGATGCAGAGATTGAGATCTTGATTTACTCTCCACCCAGATGTGACCAACATTGGCAGAGAAAGAGGAAAAACCAAAAACTATCTCAAGTTAGAATTTCCACTGCAGCAAGCATGTGGAGCTCTCAGTGGGCCGAAGGTCCCAGTTTCATAGTATCTTTCATACAATTCCTTTGCCACCTCTGGTGTAATGCTGGGACTCTCTATCCCACACCACTGCAGGAGTTCCTACACCAGAAAGTCTGCAGTGGTTGAAGACAGCAACTCACTAACAGCTTCTTAAGCACAACTCGTGAAGAATGAGTGCTTGAAAGGGTTCAGAGAAGATTTACCAGGATGTTGCCAGGACCTGTGGGATTGAGCTACTGAGAGAGGTCGAGCAGGCTAGGGCTTTATTCTTTGGAGCCCATTAGGATGAAGGGTGATCACACAGAGATGTACAAAATCAGAAGAGGAATAGATAAGATAAACACACAATATTTTGCCCGGATTTAGGGGAATCGGGAACCAGAGGACATAGTTTTAAGGTGAGGTTGGGGGAAGATTTAATGGGAACCTGAGGGGTAACTTTTTTTTTTTTTTTACACCCAAAGGTGGTGATATATAAAACAAGTGCCAGAGGAGGTAGTTGAAGCAGGTACTATCACAACATTTATACAGGTACGTGGATAGGGGAGATTTAGAGGCATATGGGCCAACAGCAGGCAGGTGGGCCTAGTTTAGATGGAACATGTTGGGCAGCATGGGCAGGTTGGGCTGAAGGTCCCGTTTCCACAGTGTATGACTCTATGACAATAACTCACAAAATTAGGTTCGGTCCCGACTTCCCATCTACCTCGTTGGAAGACTCTCAACTTTCCTTCATTGGACTTTTTCGGACTTCATTGTTATATCTTTGTATTAAATGTTCTACCCTCTATCCTTTAAATTTAGCTGCGCACTGTGGACAGCTTAATTGCATGCATGTATAGTCGTTTCTTGAACTGGATAGCACTTGAACTGGATATTAAAAGCCAACATAGCCAAGCTAGAATATAAAAGCAAGAATGTAATGCTGAGGCTTGATAAGGCACTTGCCAGACCGCATTTGGAATATTGTGAGCAGTTTTGGGCCCCATATCCGAGGAGGGATATGCTAGAGTTGAAGAGGAGGTTTTCAAGAATGACCCCGGGGATGATTAGGTAGCATATGATGAGTGTTAGATATAGCTCTTAGAGCTAACGGAATCAAACAATATTGGGGGAAAAAAAAAAGCAGGAATGGGGAACTGATTTTTGGATGATCAGCCATGATCATATTGAATGGCGGTGCTGCCTCCAAGGGCCGAATGGCCTAATCCTGCATTTATTTTCATTGTTTCTATGTTTGACTGCTCTGGGCCTGTATTCGCCAGAGATTAGAAGGATGAGGGGGGACCCAATTGAAACTGAATAGCACAAGGCCTGGATAGAATGGATGTGGAGAGGATGTTTCCATAGTGGGGAAAAATCTAGAACCAGAGGGTACAGCCTCAGAATAAAAGGACATACCTTTAAAAAGGTGGTGAACCTGTGGAATTCATTTTCACAGATGGCTCTGGAGGCCATCATTGGCTATTCTTAAAGTGGAGATTGATAGTTCCTGATTAATACAGGTGTCAACGTTTATGGAGAGAAGACAGGAGAATGGGGTTGAGGGGGGAAAACAGATCAACCATGACTGAATGGCGTAGCAGCCTCAATGGGATGATTGGCCTAATTCTGCTCCTATGCCGTATGACGCCTTTCACTGTATCTCAGTTCACATGACAATAATAAATTTAACATAATTAGACGTACCCTCTCTGCATCCACCCAGACGCCAGCATCCCGGCACATTTGTTGAAACTGTGGGAGACCAGACTGATCGAGAAGGATATAGACAGGGATTCTTCTCCTTCTGCAGGCTTCATGGAGGTCTTGGAGAATGTCGATATCGGTGAATGAGTCCATCACTACTGCAATAACCTGCAATATATTAAAACATAAACACGCCTAGAAATTCAGTGAACTTTGCAACTGTCATCACCAAAGCATGACAACATGTGTGTACTGCCCAAGTCAGGTCTGCTACATGGGTTTACTGGGTTATATGCAAAACAAAGCATTTCACTATCCCTGGGTGTGTATGACAATGATTGAGCAGTGGGTTAGCTGGGAGGTGTATTTTGCAATTTGGACCAGGTTTTCTACAATTAAAAAAAGTGTTGGAAATGCTTAGCAGCTCAGGCAGTATGTGTGGAGCACAGTTGTTGTTTAAAGTCACTGATGCTTCATCAGAACACAGAGAGTGCCGGAGTAACACGAGTGGGTCAGGCAGAATCTAGAGCGAATGGACAGACCACATTTTGGGTCTCTCTCAGTAGTCGGGATCGAACTCAGGACTCTGGCGCTGCAAGGCAGCAACTCCACCGCTGTGCCACCCATGATGATAATGCTGCCCTTTGTTTCTTTTGCCCTGAATTTCCAGAACCCATTATATATTTTTCTTTAAAATTCCCTTTCATTATCCACAGCCAAGGGCTTCGGAGGAGCATTTGTGTATAATCCTTACAATCCAATGCTTGCTGTCATCATGTGGGATAAAATAAAGGGAATGGAGTAACAGAACCCAATGCATTGTTAATGTCCAAGGTAGTCTAGCCAAAAATCACAATTCTTCAGATTAATAGTGTTGCAATTACCCATTCCCTTTGGCTCCAATTCATTGCTTTTAATTGCTGTTGCCCCCAGTTTAATGGCAGTGATGTTATGTAGAACAGTACAGCATAGGAAGAGGCCCTACGGCCCATAATGTGTGTGTGAACATTGTACCAGGTTCAACCAATGCCTGCATATAATCCATATCCTTTCATTGCCCACATATCCATGTGCCTAATTAAAAGCCTTTAAATATCCACCATCATTTCTACCACCACATCTGCAATGCATTCCAGGCACCGACCACTCTGTACAAAAAAAAACTTGACCAACACCTCTCCTTTAAATCCCTCTCACCTTAAAGCCATGCCTTCAAGTTTGCTGGAACACTGAGAATGTGAAAGGTGTTATAAAATTCACTTTCATCTTCCATTTTCCCCCACAAAAATAGTTGATAAGTAGTTTAGTTTAGAGATACAGCGCGGAAACAGGCCCTTCGACCCACCGTATCCACAACGCCCAGCGATCTCTGCACATTTACACTATCCTACAAATACAAGGGACAATTTACACTTATACCAGTATATAAACCCAAGCCAATTAACCTACAAGCCTGTATATCTTGATTGTGGGAGGAAACCCAAGCTAGAACATACAAACTCCGTACAGACAGCCCCCGTAGTCGGGATCGAACCCTGGTCTCTGGCGCTGCAAGCATAGTAAAGCAACAGCTCTACTGATAACCTTTGATAATCCAGCATTTGAGAAGGGGAACAGAGACATTTCCAGATCAAAACACCCATCAAATTGTGGGTATGGTAGGAACGATTAGAAAAGTCGCAAAATGAAGAGTGCTGGCAATTGGAAATAAATGAGGAAGCACCTTAACATTGGAGGCACAAGGAATTGCAGATGTTGGAATCTTGAGCAAACCACAGAGTGCTGGAGGAAATCAGCGAGTCAGGCAGCATCATGAAGGGATTGGGGAGAAGTTTCCCGATCTGAAACGTCACCTGTCCATTCCCTCCACAGATGCTGCCGACTGTCTCAGTTCCTCCAGCACTTTGTGTTTTGCTTAAAATTTAACATTGGGTTTTGTCCAGGTACAATCCATATTTGAAGCTTATTGCAAAAAGAATAATGGTTTATGGATGTGCGTTCTTTGAATTCAGACCCTGCAAAAAAAAATTCAGTGTTATCCTATACCAATACCCAAGGGTAGGGGAGGGGGGGGGGGGGGGGAAAGAGAGAGCGAGATATATATATGTGTGTGATTGAGGATTACAGACCGTATTTCTAGTTCTGGAATGCCCAAGCTTCAATCCAAGTGCTTATTAGGTTGTCTGGTAAGAGAGAATGAACCACCACCCTGCAAATCAATACTTACAGACAGAATAGTCTGTTTTGATCTTCACACATATAAACAAAGCAACTTGCTCATTGCTATCAACTCTACCATCTCCATGGCAGCATTAGAAACAAAATGCTGGAGTAACTCAGTGGGCCAGGCAGCATCTCTGGAGAAAAGGAATTAGTGAATTTTCGGGTCGAGACCCTTCTTCAGACTGAAAGTGACGGGAAAGGGAAACGAGAGAAATAGGACAAATGAAAGATATGCAAAAAAGTAACGATGATTAAGGAACTAACAATGACCCCGTTTCCTTTATCATTGTTACTTTTTTTGCACATCTTTCATTCCTTCTCCTTCTCTCCAGAGATGCTGCTTGTCCCACTGAGTTACTCCAGCATGGGGCATTTTGGTCAGCATGGGCACGTTGGGCCAAAGGGCCTGTTACCAAACTCTAGGACTATGTTTCTAGGAGTTCAAAATGTCCCAATTCCCCATTCAAAGTAGAACAAGAAAGTTAATCCTAACATACCAAGCATCTTTGAGGAAGGGTCCTACACAGATCAGTTTGAAGAAGGGTCCTGGCCCAAAGCATCACCTAAATAAGTTATCCAGAGATGCTGCCTGGCCCATTAAGTTACTCAAGTATTTTGTCTTTTTCTCCCACACAAAAGTGGTTCTCAATGGCACTCTGGGATGGGAAAAGCACAATACAACTGCAATATGACCCCACATCTTTTAAACCTTCCGGGTGATGGTTCAGTAACAACAATGAGAAGACATTTGAGCAGGCACAAGGATATGAAAGGTTCACAGGGAGACGAGCCAAATGGGATGCGCTTAGGAGGGGCATCTTGGTATGGGTTGGGCCGAAGGATCGGTTGTATAACTCTACCTGTTTTGCCTTCCTGATGAGGTTCCTGATGGCTTCCTTGCAGCTATAGATGAGGTCGCCGTAGCTGGGCTGGAAATGTACCTCCACCTCAGTCGCCCCTCGGTACCCGTTGCCCGGGAAGGTGGGCCACCCCAGCTCCAGATCGGGGACCTCCATGTCCGAAACATCAGGGAAGTAAGTCCCGGTGGATTGTCCCTGGGAGCCGGTGAAAGACTGCTCCAGGGTCTCGCCAATGGGCTCGGAGGCTCTGACGGTGGACCTCGAGATCTCGGCGATCTCCTCGCCCGACAAGAAGCCCGGCATCTTCTCCCGGTCCAGGAAAGCGGTGTAAGCCTCTCGGCCACCGGACACCAACTCTTCCAGGGCCAAGCGCTGGCTTTCGCAGTAGAAGTCGCGAACCCCCACCTCTTGTTTGTCCATGGAGGTCCACCGGGACACCACCGGCAAGTCATCCAAACACTGGGAGTCATTCATGGCTCGGTGCGAGATACTTCCCACCTGGTGGTCCCTCCAAACCCTTCCTGAGATTTCCCCCCACTCTCACTGCTCCTTCCGTCTCCTGGACCTCACCCCTCTCTCCCCTGGATTACTTGCCCCCTTAAAAATGTCTTGCACCCCCCCTCCTCAAAATTGGAACTTGCTGCCTGAAGTCTTGTCCCCTCCAAACCTGAGCTTGCTAGCGGACGTCCCAGCACCGACTCTGCTGCACGCCTGCAACCTTTCAAGGGAACTCCAGCACTTCGTGTCTATCTTGGACTTCAAAGCTCTGCGTTCACAGCCTGTAAAACGCCTCTGCCAACATCAACTCCGCCCCTGTCGTTGGAGAGCGAAAGAGCCAAAGCATTCAAAGATCCCAGTCCTGAGCCCATTGGTTACAGCTCCTACAATCCCTCCCAGTCTAAACTTCCGCCTCTCTTATATTTTAAACGGACTTTTATCCACAACCACTTCGGGATTGGCTCCTGGTTTAAATTCATCCGAAAACAGCCGGGAGGGCAGGGCCGGACCTGTTATACAAGGAAGGCAGGCTTACTTGTAAATGCACAGACAGTGAAATTCACACGTTAAACAACGGGCGCTGCAAACAGGATCTCACGCAAGTGGGTCACAGGAGGGGCAAGGGTGTGGGGAAAATTGCGATATGGGGAGTTAATTCAGTATGAAACGTATGTATAGCCTCCGAGAATGTCGGATGGAGTTTTTTTGCACGGTACATCTATTGTATATATTTATTACGAATAAAGTCTATTTTGAAATATATTTTTTAAAAAAACAACAAATGCTGGAGTTGCAACCGTTGAGGGGAATTGCACTTTGTGGACTTCCGCAATCTCTCGTGCCTCCATTCCCATTTTGTTGAGCCGGTCTTTTTATCCACTTCTTTTACAACATGTTCAAATCGTACAGTACTCATTTTTTAAAGAAACAAGTTTTTTTTTAAACAGTGAACACTAATGAAATGATTTCTCCTCTTCTACTATAGATGATGCTCTCACCAGGGTCTCTTCTATACCCCGTAACTCTGCTCTCACTCACTCCCCATCCCCCCCAACTCGTAACAAGAGCAGAGTCCCCCTTCTCCTCACCTTCCACCCTACCAGCCGCCACATACATCAGATAATCCTCTGACACCTTCGCCACCTCCAATGGGATCCCACCACTGGCCACATCTTCCCATCTCCTCCCTGTCTGCTTTGTGCAGAGACCCGCTCCCTCTGCACCTCCCTGGTCAATTTGTCCCTTCCCACCGAAACCACCCCCTCTCCGGGCACTTGCCCTTGCAGCCGCAGGAAATGCTACACTTGTCGCTTTGCCTCCCCCCTTGACTCCACTCAAGGACCCAAGCAGTCTTTCCAGGTGCGACAGAGGTTCACCTGCGCCTCCTCCAACCTCATCTATTGCATCCGCTGCTCTAGATGTCAGCTGCTCTACATCGTTGAGACAAAGCATAGACTTTGTGATCACTTCGCCCAACACCTCCGCTTGGTTCGCAATAACCAACCTGATCTCCCGGTGGCTCAACACTTCAACTCCCCCTCCCATTCCGAATCTGACCTTTCTGTCCTGGGCCTCCTCCATGGCCAGCGTGAGGCCCACCGTAAATTGGAGGAGCAGCACCTCATATTTCTCTTGGGCAGTTTACACCCCAGTGGTATGAACATTGACTTCTCCAATTTCAGGTAGTCCCTTCTTTCTCCTTCCCTTCCCAGCTCTCCCTCAGCCCACTGTCTCCGCCTCTTCCTTTCTTCTTCCTGCCCCCTCACCCTCACATCAGTCTAAAGAAGGGCCTCGACCCGAAACGTCGCCTATTTCCTTCGCTCCATAGATGCTGCCTCACCCGCTGAGTTTCTCCAACATTTTTCCACCAATGAAATGCAGGAGGTGACGCCCGATTTGCGGTTTCTTGTGTGTGTAATAGTTTATATATATCGCCGAGGCTCTGGGAATAACCCGCACCTGCTACCACCTCTTCCCTCCCCATCCACTTACCCCCTCCCCCACTTTCCCTTCTCTCCCCCACTTTCAGCCCCCACCCACTTTCCCTCTAACTTCCCACCGTTCACCTTCCCACATCCTCCGCCTCTCTCACTACCCCTCACCTCACTTTTCCCCCCACCTTAGCCCCTTCCTCACACCTTACTCCCCCCCCCCCCACCCCCCCACCTTCTTCTTCTTGCGTATGGCGTGCGCAGCCTAAAGTTGTAGGACAACCTGTTCTATTTGATCTTATTGATTGTGCACGCCAGGTTGATTGCATTCGTCGAAACAGGGCGGACCACGTGAAGGTTGCAATCTCCCACCCCCCCCCTCGCCTTACCCCCTCCCTACACCTCCTTACCCCCCCCCCCCCCCCCACCTCCTGACCCCCCTCCCCCCACACCTTCACCTTCCCCCACTTCTCCAACCCAGTCTTCTCCCCACCCCCATTTTCCCTAGGTTATCCATGTTATCTTGCCCCCTCCCCCCACCCCCACTACAGTTATTCAATTAATAGATTTGAAATTACTTAGCTCTTGGTAAACTTGGAATTCGTGCCTCTGGAATTATAGTGCAGATTTTTGGGTTAATGCTTTGGGAATTAAACCACAACGCTAAGATTTGCACAGTGGAAGTATTCCTGAGAATCACACAGGACTCGGAACTCAGTGTGACTGGGTGCTGTTTATGGGATTGGAGAAAAAGCAGGAGAGAGACTTGAAATGTTTGTCATTTACAGCAAATGATTCATTTTAATGGTGAGCATAGATTGAAACAAGATACAAAAATATAAGCAAGTTAAACACAACAATATATATAAATATATACACACACATATACAGCTAGTACAGCTTTTGTTTGTTTTTTTCAGACGAAGTTGGGGCAGTTTAATACCTTGTACAACATTAATACCATTATCACAAAGTCTAGGTTGTGTCTCCGTACATAATGTAGCCTATGCAACAACCAAGATCTAGCGGAGTAGAGACATGAGAGCAAAATGGAAATACATCTGCAATTAGTCCTTAAAGTCTAAGACAGGGGTGACATGGTAGAGTTGCTGCCTTACAGTGCCAGAGACCCGGGTTCGATCCTGACTACAGGTGCTGTCTGTATGGAGCTTGTACGTTCTCCCCGTGACCACGTGGGTTTTCTCCGGGTGCTTCGGTTTCCTCCCACACTCCAAAGATGTGCAGGTTTGTTGGTTAATTGGTTTTGGTAAAGATTGTGTATTGTACCCAGTGTGTAGGAATATTTCTAGTGTATCGGCACGAACTCGGTGGGCCAAGAGGTCTGTTTCCACACTGTATCTCTAAACTAAACTACATTGACCCATTTAATTTTTTTTTAAATTACACCTTGTTAAAATATTGCGGAAAACACAAATAACACAAGCCCATCATAACAGCTGAATTCCATTCACAAACATACATTATGGTTGTAACCCACCAACAAAACCATCAACATAGACACAAAAAGCTGGAGTAACTGAGCGGGTTAGACAGCATCTTTGGAGAAAAGGAATAGGTGACCTTTCGGACCCGAAACGTCACCTATTCGTTTTCTCCAGAGATGCAATCTGATCTGCTGAGTTACTTCAGTTTTTTGTGTCTATCTTCGGTTTGAACCAGCATCTGCAGTTCCTTCCTACACAAAACCACCAGAGACACGATCTCACAATGATTTATTTATTTCTTCTCTGGGGTATGAGTTAACTGCTATCTTGTTAAGATCTCGGGCCATTCTGATTTATGTGGCTTACTTACAAAAGAAGCAAGTTCATGTAATCAGGGAAGTAATTGTCCTTATACCAAATAACAGCTGCGTGCCCCATATCATAAGGCTTTGCTTCGAAAAACACCTCAGCACATTTTCACAAGTAGAACTTGTGATTAAAATCATCTTCTCCTGGAGATATTCAGTGGTGGGAGGCAATATTCACATGTAACCACTATTTTGAGAGGACTGGACTATAAAATCGGGGATGTAATGCTGTGGCTTTATAAGGCATTGGTCAGATCGCATTTGGGGTATTGCGAGCAGTTTTGGCCCCCATGTCTGAGGTAGGATGTGCTGGCGTTGGAGAGGGTCCAGAGCAGGTTTACGAGAATGATCCTGGTGATGATAGGGTTAACGTATGAGAACTGTTTGACATCCCTGGGCACTGCACTCGCTGGAGTTTAGAAGGATGAGGGGGGGATCTCACTGAAACCTTACTGAATAGCGAAAGGCCTGGAGAGAGTGGACGTGGGGAGGATGTTTCCATCAGTGGGGGAGTCTAGGACCACAGTGCAGATCCTCAGAATAAAAGGACGTGCCTTTAGAAAGGAGATAAGAGGAATTTATTGCCACAGATTGGCGGTGGAAGCCATGCCAATGGGTATGTTTAAAGCGGAGATTGATAGGTTCTGGATTAGTAATGGCATCAGAGGTTATGGGGAGAAGGCAGGAGAATGTGGTTGAGAGGGAAATATAGATCAGCCATAATCGAATGGCGGAGCAGACTCGACGGACGTGTGTGTGTGCGAGTGTGTGAGAGTGAGATATATGGGAGCAGCCGCTGAGTCATTCTTAGCCACATATTCACATTTTGGATGGTTTCGTTTTGTTGAAGTTCTTTGGGAATCTGGGGTTGATCAATGGTTCCTCACTAAGTGCCAAGGTCGCCTGGAAAAGGAAACAAAAAGAGAATACCAAAGGGGAACAAAATAAAATGGCAACGACATTCTTTCCCAGTCCCACCTCCGTTTCTGTTTGGAGTAACATCAGCATTGGCTTTGAATGTGCTGGGGATCGGAGACTTCCATTGAATTTATTGTCTTGGCTTTCGGATTGATAAGAACAGGTGTTACCCGCACTGTTCAACGTCCAGGTCTCTTGAGCAGAGTCAGCATTGGCAATATCATGATACAACCATCAGGGGAATAAAATCATGTTGGGTCTAAAAGCATGAGGAGAATCGAGAGGGGTGGGGTGGGGGAATAAAACAAAAGAGGACATATACTTAAGGGACATACGTTTAATATGTTATGGAAAAAAGGCGGGAGAATGGGGTTGAGAGGAAAGTCAGCCATGATTGAATGGCGGAGTAGACTTGATGAGCCGAATGGCCTTATACTGCTCCTATAATTATGAAGGTGAGCAGGGCAAAATTTAATACAAACCTGTGCTGCAACTTTTTCACTCAGAGGGTGGTGGGTACATGGAATGGGTTAGCAGAGGAGGTAGTTGATGCAGCTATCATAACCACATTTTGAGGGGTTTGGATAAGGTTTAGGAGGGACATGGGCAAGTTCCGGATAAATGGAACTAGCTTAGATGGGGCACCGTGGTCAGCAGGAACAGGGTGAGCCAAAGGGCCTGTTTCCATGCTGTAGACTTTATCCAGCCTTAGACTTTAGACACTTTAGAGAGTTTAGATATATGGTGCGGAAACAGGCCCTTCGGTCCACAAGTCTGTGCCAACCAGCGACTACCATTATCCTACACACCAGGGACAACTTACATTTTCCTGAAGCCAATTAACCTACAAACCTGTAATTCCTTGGAGAGTGGGAGCACCCGGAGAAATCCCTTGCGGTCACGGGGAGAACGTACAAACTCTGTACACAGCACCCGTAGTCAGGATCGAACCTGGGTCTCTGGCGCTGTAAGCCAGCAACTCTACCGCTGCGCCACTGTGCCCCCCCAAAGCTAAAAAGATGTCCTCACCCATTGTCCATTGTTGACCCCGTGGGTGGTTTAATAGGTGGTGGGGAGTGAGTCAAAGTTATAGATGAAACTTAGCAGGATCACTCCTCCCTAACCCAGGTCCACTGAGGACAACTTGAGGTCACCCTGGATTAGAGTAACTGAAAAATTGTGGAATGAACTTCTATTTGAGGCTTCCACTAAACATTTAATGTAAAATTTGATTTGATGGTAGTGTCACAACTGAATGATGATGGCAATCTTGTGTTTAGAACCGCACATTGTTTGAGCAAAGATACTTTGCTACCGGTTGTTTAAGCAAAGTCTGAAGAAGGATCCTGACCAGAAACGTCACCTATCCCTGTCCTCCAGAGATGCTGCCTGTCCCGCTGAGTTACTCCAGCACTTTGTGTCCTTTTGTGCACTAACCAGCATCTGCAGTTTCTTGTTTCTATCTGACGCAACTCTCCACAAAGGCATGGACCAATAAACACGTTGAAGAAAGAATGCTGACATCAGTCCTGGCCTAGATTTTATCTCTGCACAGCAGCAGAATTCCCTGTTCAGCTTGAATGATATATTGAGTTATTTTTTGCTGGTCTATGTGGAAATGAGAAGCAGGAAGCTCCACGCTTTTACATGAGGGAGCTGAATTCATAAAATGAAAGGACACTACAGATTTCCAGGACTTTGAAAGCCAACACTGAAATGAAAACAGGAGGGCCCTTCGACCCAACGAGTCCGGGTCCTTCGACTCAATGAGTACATACCGACCAGTGATCACCTCATGCACGAACACTATCCTACACACTAGGGCAAGGGTTCTCAACCTGGGTGGGCAAACCAGGGGGTAAGGTTCGCCCACCCAGGGGGTAAATTTGTTGATTCTGGATTTGTCCATATTTTTTTCTCATTGACTGACTGTGTTTGGTTCTGGTTTACCGGTATCTGTTCATCATTAGTTGTTCATAAATAAGTGAAATAACATTGTTAAACCCCTGTCCCACTTTCACGACCTAATTGGCGACCTCTGCCGAGTTTGCCCTTGACTCATACTCGCAGCATGGTCGCCACGAGGTCGTAGGAGGTCTTCCTAACTCTTCCTCATGTTCGTGAGTGGTCCCCGCGTACTTGTGGCCTCAAGTAGGTCGCGGCGTTTTTTCCAGCCTGATAAAAAATGTCCACAAGTAAAAAAAAGGTCGGCATGGAAAAAAGTGATACTTTTTACTCGTAGGTAGGTCATGGTGGTAGTCGTAGATAGTCGTAGGTCGGTAACTGGCCGGAGAGAAAAAATGCAAACATGACATAATTTTATCATGTGATCATTTTCCACTTGTAGCTAGTCGTGGTTGGTCTTAGGTGTGGAAGACTGAGGTCGAGGGGGGTTGTAGGAGGTCGTAGACATAGTCGTAGGAGGTCGTAGACAAAGTCGTAGGAGGTCGTTGGAGGTCTTTTTCTTTGGCGAGTCAACATGACCTTGACATTTTTTTCAACTCGTCTAGGGTCTTCTAAACTCGTGGATTAGGTCGTCCAAGTGGGACAGGGCCTTATGTGCTATTACAGTTGCCAGGGGTAAACTGGATGAAAAACGTCTGGAACCCCTGCTCTAGGGATAATGTTATGATTTTTATCAAATTACCAATTTACCAAAGCCAATTAAGAGACGTGTTCGACGGGTGGGGACATATCTTTTGGTCTTACTTCAGATAAAGCAGGCCCCATCTTTATTCTTAGTGACATTTGCGCTCGTTTCACTAATTGAGCAGCCAGAGTCTGGCCAGTTTCGTAGGACAAAAGACACAAAGTGTCAGAGGGTGGTGAATCTGTGGAATTCTTTGCCACAGAAGGCTGTGGAGGCAAAGTCAGTAGAAATATTTAAGGCAGAGACTGATAGATTCTTGATTCGTATGGGTGTCAGGGGTTATGGGGAGAAGGCAGGAGAATGGCGTTAGGAGGGAGAGATGGATCAGCCATGATGGAATGGCAGAGTAGACTTGATGGGCCGAATGGCCTCATTCTACTCCGATCACTTATGATCTTATGAAGTGCTGGAATAACCAGGTCGGGCAGCAGCTCTGGAGAACATGGATAGGCGACGTTTCGAGTCGGGACCTTTCTTCAGACCAGTGGAAGATGGGTCTCAAAAAGAGTCCCATTCCCCTCTTCCATCAGGCAAGAGGTACAGAAGTGTGAAAACGCACACCTCCAGATTCAGTGACAGTTTCTTCCCAGCTGCTAGCAGGCAACTGAACCATCCCATCGACAACTAGTGAGCGGCCCTGAGCTACTATCTACCTCATTGGGGACCCTCAGACTCTCTTTAATCCGACATTACCGGATTTGATCTTGCACTAAACATTATTCGCTTTTTCATATATACAGTGCCTTCCATAATGTTTGGGACAAAGACCCATCATTTATTTATTTGCTCTGTACTCCACACTTTGAGATTTGTAATAGAAAACAATCACATGTGGTTAAAGTGCACATTGTCAGATTTTATTAAAGACCATTTTTATACATTTTGGTTTCACCATGTAGAAATTACAGCTGCGTTTATACCTAGTCCCCCCATTTCAGGCCACCATAATGTTTGGAACACAAGGCTTCACAGGTGTTTGTAATTGCTCAGGTGTGTTTAATTGCCTCCTTAATGCAGGTATAAGAGAGCTCGCAACACCTCGTCTTTCCTCCAGTCTTTCCATCACCTTTGGAAACTTTTATTGCTGTTTATCAACATGAGGACCAAAGGTGTGCCAATGAAAGTCAAAGAAGCCATTATGAGGCTGAGAAACAAGAATCAAACTGTGAGAGACATCAGCCAAACCTTAGGCTTACCAAAATATAACTGTTTGGAACATTATCAAGAAGAAAGAGAGCACCGGTGAGCTTACTAATCGCAAAGGGACTGGCAGGCCAAGGAAGACCTCCACAGCTGATGACAGAAGACCACTGTCCATAGAAGACGTAATGAACAGAGGCCACTCTGCAAGATGCAAACCACTGGTTAGCCACAACAATAGGATGGCCAGGTTACAGTTTGGCAAGAAGTACTTTAAAGAGCAACCACAGTTCTGGAAAAAGGTCAATGTGGACAGATGAGACGAAGATTAATTTATATCAGAGTGATGGCAGGAGCAAAGTATGGAGGAGAGAAGGAACTGCCCAAGATCCAATGCATACCACCTCATCTGTGAAACGTGGTGGTGGGGGTGTTATGGCCTGGGCATGTATGGCTGCTGAAGGTACTGGCTCACTTATCTTCATTGATGATACAACTGCTGATGGTGGTAGCATAATGAATTCTGAAGTGTAGAGACACATCCTACCTGCTGAAGTTCAAACAAATGCCTCAAAACTCATTGGCCAGCAGGCAATCTACAGCAAGACAATGATCCCAAACATACTGCTAAAGCAACAAAGGAGTTTTTCAAAGCTTAAAAAAATGGTCAATTCTTGAGTGGCCAAGTCAATCGCCCGATCTGAATGCAATTGAGCATGCCTTTTATATCCTGAAGAGAAAACTGAAGGGGACTAGCCCCCAAAACAAGCATAAGCTAAAGATGTCTGCAATACAGGCCTGGCAGAGCATCACCAGAGAAGACACCCAGCAACTGGTGATGTCCATGAATCGCAGACTTCAGGCAGTCATTGCATGCAAAGGATATGCAACAAAATAATAAACATGACTTATTGCATTTACATGACATCGCTGTGTCCCAAACATTATGGTGCCCTGAAATGTGGGGACTATGTAGAAACACTGCTGTAATTTCTGCATGGTGAAACCAAAATGTGTAAAAATGGCCTTTATTAACATCTGACCATGTGCACTTTAGCCACATGTGATTTTCTCTATTACAAATCTCAAATTGTGGAGCGCAGAGGCAAATAAATAAATGATGGGTCTGTGTCCCAAACAATATGGAGGGCGCTGTATATATTTGTACACTGTGGAAAGTCCGATTGTAATTATGTGGTCTTTCCGTTGACTGGTTAGCACGCAACTAAAAAGCTTTTCACTGTACCTTGATGCACATGGCAATAAACTAAACTAAATGATCAAAACTATCCATGTTTTCCAGATCCACTGAGTTAGTCCAGCACTTTCTTTTTGTAATTCGGCATCTGCAGTTCCTTGTTTCTACATTCTGTTTCCTAGACGACTGCCCAATATCCCATTAAGAAGATAGACTCAAAATGCTGGAGTAACTCAGCAGGACAGGAAGCATCCCTGGAGAGAAGGAATGGGTGACGTTTCGTGTCGAGACCTTTCGAAGAGAACCATTGAAATATGAATCTTCACTGGATGTGTCCTTGGCTCGGATCCATCATCTCTCTCATTTGACAACGGCCCACTTGGTTGATCATCGAGGAGAGTGTGTACTGAGGTAAGGTTCGTCTATTGTGCTCATGGGTGTCAGGGGTTAAGGGCAGAAGGCAGGAGAATGGGGTTGAGAGGGATAGATAGATCAGCCATGACTGTGTAGTAGATTTAATGGGCCGAATGGCCTAATTCCGCTCCATCGCTTATGAACTTATGAATTAGTTCACACTCCAGCTGTGACATCCTTCTAGCCCGGCAGGCCCTATTCAAGAGGCTCGAAACACTTCAGGACTTCAGGATTCCTTCCCCACAAACACTCCCCAACCATCCCAGACCCTCACCCGGTATCATTCCTGTAAAATCTATTCCCAGAGAAAGTTGGGGACTAGATGGGCCAAATGGCCTAATATTGATTTCTCTAATTGTAAGTAACCCTTGCATTCCCTCTCTCTCCGTCCCACCCCCACCCTAGACGTCCTACTAGTTTCACCGTTCGCCTCTATATATCCCTTCGTTATCACCTCTTCCACAGCCAACAATGAACTGTTGTGGGCTCCACTTTTCCTTGGTCATCGGTGCCGGCCCTGATTTGTTCTGAACCTTTTCATACCTCTAGTTTCCCTCTCCCCTGACTCTCAGTTTGAAGAAGCGTTTCGACACGAAACATCACCTATTCCCTTTCTCTAGAGATGCTGCCTGGCCCGCTGAGTACACTCCAGCATTTTGTGCCGAGGGTTTGAGCTTTGCGGACTGAAAGTGGAGTTTTATCGCAGGGAAATGTTCCCCTTAAATCACATTGCAGGACCTTCAGTAACTTTGATCTCATTGTGCAATATAGTAAAATCTCTTTCTCGTTCAAGTTTACACAGGATGTCCTCAGTACAAACTCTCTGTTTAGTTTAGAGATCCACGGCAGAAACAGGCCCTTGTGGACCACTGGGTCCCCGCCAACCAGCGATCCCCGCACATTAACACCATCCTATACCCACTAGGGACAATTAAAAAAAAAAAACATTTACCAAGCCAATTAACCTACAAACCTGTACGTCTTTGGAGTGTGGGAGGAGACCGAAGATCTTGGAGAAAGCCACGCAGGTCATGGGGAGAAGGTACAAATTCCGTGGAGACACCACCTGTACTCGGGATCGAACCCGGGTCTCCAGCGCTGCATTCGCTGTAAGGCAGCAACGCTACCTCTGTGCTACCGTGGTGGGATGAGCATGACCAGGCAGGGTTCCCAAGGGAAATCAGTTTGAAGGACAGACCGACTCTGTTTACCCCTGGTTGGAGAACAAAATTATTCTTAACTTCCATCAGTATGAGTTGTCATTACAAGTCTCTTACAGCATCCTGTGGATGGAGGCCATTTGGTCCATTGGGTCTATACTAGCTCTTGGAGCAATTGTATCAGTCCCAATCTCACGTCACCATTTATTACACTGTAACCCATTCTCCCTCGCATGTCTGTTTAGAAAGTCAGCGCGTAAACAGGCTCTGCGGCCCACCCAATCCACATCGACCATCGATCATCCGTTCACGCTAGTTCTACCTTATCCTACTTTCTCATCCACTCCCTACACACTGGGGGCAATTTAGGGAAGCCAATTAACGTACAAATGTGTATGTCTTTGTGATGTGGGAGTAAACCGGAGCACCCGGAAAAGACCTTCGTGGTCACAGGGAGAAAGTGCAAACTCCACACAGACAGCACCTAAGGTCGGGATTGAAGCCGGGTCTCTTGCGCTGTGAGGCAGCAGCTCCACCACAGTACCACCCCCCTGAACTATCGTCACATCCATCAACTTCCCAATCCTACCACAGTCCATCTACACTGGGGGTAATATACAATAGCCGATTCACCTGCCAACCACCACGTTGTTGGAATGTAGGAGGAAACCAGAACATCAGGTCACAGGAAGAACGTGCAAGCTCCACACAGACAGAACTGGAAGCAGGGTAGAACCCTGGTCGCTATGCTGTTTGGCAGCAATGCAAAAGCTGCACCACTGTGGCACAGGAACAATTTCAGTGAGGCAATGCATTAAAGCAAGACATGCCTTTGTGACTACTACACACCTGACTGCTAAAAGGAATTACAGAGGAGATGACCTTAACACCTCCTTTACCCCACACATACTCTCTCCTTGAAGGGAGAATAACATTGCACTTAAAACGATAACTTTCTTAATAACTACACACTCCACAAGAGAGTTGTGTATCATTTTCAGGACTGAGTTACATTGATACATCAGAAATCTTACACAGGCAAGTAAGTGCACAAAGCTGTGTACTTCAAAACGAACCTATAAACCTGTCACATTTCTTTAAAATCCTACTTGAAATTATACTGTTTAAAACCGACATTTATTTCCATCAAAGATGGAACTGCAGATGCCGGTTTACACCGAAGATAGATACGAATTGCTGGAGTAATTCAGTGGGTCAGGCAGCATCTCCGGAGAAAGAGGAATAAGTGACGTCTCGGGTCTGAAGAAGGGTTTCGGCCCGAAGCGTTGCTTATTTCCTTCGCTCCATAGATGCTGCCTCACCCGCTGAGTTTCTCCAGCATTTCGCTCTCTGCTCTCGGGCCAAGAACCTTCTTCAGACTTGAAGGGGTCTGAAAAAGGGTTCTGAACCGAAACGTCACCTATTCCTTTTTCTCCAGAAACGCTGCCTGACCCTCTGAGTTACTCCAGCATTTTGTATCTATCTTCGGTGTAAACCAGCATCTGCAGTTCCTTCCTACTCACTTATTTCCGTCAGCTGTATGGAGCAGATGAATGGGCACTGATTTTGACACCATTGAATTAACCTTAGACTAACAGAGACATGATCCCTTGAAATGTTTGTCTCAAAGAATCAAGAATGACGTACAGTAGAATGGAACCTTGAATTAGCAAGTCCAGACAGTACACAGTATGTGACTTATAACTGCTGGATGGTTTGGAATTCCATGCAGTAGCCCTTAACCTGTTGAATAGTTAGGCCACAGTTTAAGAATAAGGGGTAGGCCATTTAGAACAGAGATGAGGAAAAACATTTTCACCCAGAGACTTGTGAATCTATGGAATTCTCTGCCTCAGAAGGCAGTGGAGGCCGATTCTTTGGATGCTTTCAAGAGAGAGTTAGATAGGGCTCTTAAAGAGAGCGGAGTCAGGGGATATGGGGAGAAGGTAGGAACGGGGTACTGATTGTGGATGATCCGCCATGTTCACAGTGAATGGCGGTGCTGGCTCGAGGGGCCGAATGGCCTCCTCCTGCACCCATTGTTTATTGTAACTCCAGAAGATACAATGCACAACCTATGGAGAGTTAAAAGCTCCAGTCAATTACTCAGTCATTCACTCTTACCCCAACAGTATGGAAAACTCCACAGTCATTGCATTAAAATAGTGCTTAAGTCAACATTCTCGTGCCAGTACTTTCACGTGGAAGTGCCAACGCCAACCTTGTCTCCCACGCAGCCGTTTCCATCAAAAGCAACTTGAAGCAGCAGCTTTCTCTTCCCGTTCCCTCTCCGCCATCACACAATCCTGCAGCAGCCCTGTCTCTTCACCTCCGGCTCCTCCGACGGTGCCTTAAGTCTGAGTATCGGAGGGTCGCCGCTGGGGCGAGGGTGGTAGACAGAGCTACCGTTGGAACTGAGCGCCGATGTCCTTGGCGAGCCCACCAGGCAGCTCTTTGGCGGTAGTCGGTCACTTTCCGAGACACTACTCTGGCCGTTTGCCAGCGCGGCATCCTGAGACAACTGCTTCCTCGGTTTGGCCGCTGCCCGCTGCCTCTTCAGCTGTGACAACGTCTGGCAGCTTCTGTCCCCGCTGAGCTGCGGCGAAGGGCTCACGTCGCAACTCTCATGTGGAACCTGTCCGTTCACCTTGTCCGCTGCGGTGGGGGGCCGGGAGGCTGAACGCTGGGAGGCTGGAGTGGAGACCGCACTGTCGCTTCTCCCACCAGGATCCAATAGCTTGTTGCTCCCCCCACCGGCATCTGACGGCTTTTCCAAGGAATCTGTTTGTTCCACCTCACTGGTCTGCGAGAGCTTGGGTTCGTCCTACGTTTAAAACAGGAGAGGAACGGATTACTTTCCAACGCCAACCAAACTCAACAAATTAAAAGTTATTGGCAGTAGAGACATAGAGTGATACAGCGTAGAAACAGGCCCCTCGGCCCAACTTGCCCACACCGGCCAACAATGTCCCAGCTACACTAGTCCCACCTGCCAACGTTTGGTTCATATCCCTCCAAACCTGTCCTATCCATATACCTGTCTAACTGTTTCTTAAACGTTGGGATAGTCCCAGCCTCAACTACAGTACCTCCTCTGGCAGCTTGTTCCATACACCCGCCACCCTTTGGGAAAAAGTTACCCCTCAGATTCCTATTAAATCTTTTCCCCTTCGCCTTGAACCTATGTCCTCTGGTCCTCGATTCCCCGACTCTGGGCAAGAGACTCTGTGCATCTACCGGATTTATTTCCCTCATGATTTTATACACCTCTAAAAGATCACCCCTCATCCTCCTGCGCTTCAAGGAATAGAGACCCAGCTTACTCGACCTCTCCCTATAGCTCGGACTCTCTAGTCCTGGCAACACCCTTGTAGATGTAGTTGGACAAATGGTGTGAAATTTAAAAAAAAATTCTGTTGGGAGGTTCTGGAATATTGGCATTGAGGGGAACTGTCCTAAAACTGTGTTGAGAGGAACTGCAGATGCTAGTTTGTACTAAAGAAAACACAAAGTGCTGGAGTAACTCAGCGGGACAGGCAGCGTCTCTGGTGAAAACGGATGGGTGACATTTTGGGTCAGAACCCTTCTTCAGACTGAAAGTAGAGGGCATGGAACTGGAGATAGGAAAAGGTCAGAACATATCAGAGCAAGCAACAGATGACCAAGGAAGGGTGGAGCCCACAATTGGGTCATTGTTGGCTGGGGAAGGGGTGATCCCCTCTCCATTCAGTGTGTTGAAGTTTAGGTTTATTATTGTCATATCTACCAAAGTACCGTGAAAAGCTTTGCTTTTTTCATGCTATTCAAACAGATCAGATATACCATGCATAGATATGGGTCCACCACTGATGTCCCATCACCCTTGGTTCCAGAGCCTTTCTCGATTATTATTTGCCGGATCAACAGAAGTCACGGCCTGTGAGAGGAGTCCAACGGTACTAGAACGCTCCACCTAGGCTCCAGAGGAGTGTGGCTACCAGCCCCGCAAAGTGGGCCTCAGAAGCCGGCTATGGGAACGGATCAGCCGTCTCCAGCCGAGCTGGAGTTCCCGAGCCCCGGCCACAGGGGGCAAATTTGACCCGCCGATCGGAAACAGAAGTCCCAATGAAGGTTGACATCGGCTGCCTCACCCGGCCTAGGTTCCACATTTTCTGGGGGGACTTCCAAGGGGGAATTCAAGAGCGCTCTCTTAATTTGTCCGGATTAAAGGAGGTGCTGGACAACCATTTGCTGTAAAATCAGTGGTGGACCTGTGTAACTCAAACAGTGGACAGAGGGGGGAGACTCTCTAAGCATTGAGATGGCAGAGTGGCGCAGCAGTAGAGTTGATGCCTCACAGCGCCAGAGACCCGGGTTCGAAGCTGACCACGGGTGCTGTCTGTACGGAGTTTGTACGTTCTTCCCGTGACTGCGTGGGTTTTCTCCGGTGCTCCAGTATTTCCTCCCACACTTCAATGGTGTATGAGTTTGTAGGTTAATTGGCTTCGGTAAAAATTGTAAATTGTCCCTAGTGTATAGGATAGTGTTAGTGTAAGGGGATCGTGGTCGGTGCGGACGCAGAGGGCCGAAGGGCCTGTTTCCGTGCTGTATCTCTAAACTAAACTAACAACATTGCTGAGAAGCACCCGATGGACTAAAGAATGGGATAATGAGGTGGATTTTGCTTTGAGATGGTGGAAAAATCAGTTCAAGATTCAGATAGCTCATGATGTTTCCACCCATGTCCAATGCTTCACATCTATTTGCACTTTTTCTGATTCCATTAACTGCAATGTTCGGCCCGGGATTGTCTTGAGATGTCTGCCATCTAGTGGCGAACTTAGAGCTCTTCAGTCTCCCGGTTCCTATCCATTTTCAGTCTCCCGGTTCCTATCCATTTTAACTCTCCTTCCCATTCTCATCCGGACCTTTCGGTCCTGGGCCTCCTCCATTGCTAGATTGAGGCCAGAGTGTTTACACTGTCAAACCGGAGGAACAGCACCTCATATTCTGCTTGAGTATAGCTTACAACCCAATGGTATGAACATTGAGTTCTCCAATTCAACGAGCAAGGTGGGCAGTCGAGAAAATGGTGTGGGGGGGGGGGGGGGGGGCAGGGAGCCATTGAGGGCTGTCGAGATCAGGAGGGGGTCCCAGTGGGGGGGGGGGGGGGGGACTGCTGCCTCGTGGGGCGGGAGGCAGTAGAGGGGCCGATCAGTGAACTTTTGAACTTTGTCAGTGTCAAAAGGTGGCTGCCTGGCTGAGGTCTGCTGTATGAGGGTCATGAATCCTTGGTATCATCTCTCCCAGATTTCTGGAAACAGAGTTTCTTCCCAGCTGTTAACAAGCAACTGGACCATCCTATCCACTGACTGGATAGCACGCAACAAAAAAGCTTTACACTGTACCTCGGTACAAGTGGCAATAATAAACTAAACTGAACTAAATTACACTAAACTCGAGTCTGAAGAAGGGTTTCGATCCAAAACGTCATCTATTCCTTTTCTCCAGAGATGCTGCCTGACCCGCTGAGTTACTCCAGCATTATGTGCCTATAAACTAAACTCGTTCAGTTTATAGACACTTTACTTTACCCGTTGTTCCAGGTGCGGACTCTTACACATCGGCGAGACCAAACGTAGACCGGGCGATCGTTTCGCTGAACGCCTTCGCTCTGTCCTCCTGGGCCTACCTGATCTCCCAGTTGCCAAACACTTTAACTCCCCTTCCCATTCCTACACTGACCTTTGTGTCCTGGGCCTCCTCCATTGTCAGATTGAATAGATCGAGACAGAGGATATTGGTAGAGTCAAATCAAGGGTTATGGAGAATTGGCAGAAAAATGGCTTTGAGGCTAAGATTGGATCAGACTTGATCTCAAGCAGGTGTTGAGGCCAAATGGCCGGAGTGGTTACTCTCTGCAACAGTTTAGTTGAAGTCATTACCGTCATCACGTTCTCCTGATCTTTGGATGAATCTTTATCCTCTCCATCGCTGCTCGCCGCCTCCTTCTCCAATTCTTTCCGTCCCATCTGCTGCCAGATAATTGCTTCCTGCTCACACTCCTTCCTGTACAGATTATTCCGGTCACACACGCTGGCTCTCCGCACCACTGTTCTGAAAGGAAACAGGAGAGCTGCATCACTGCGAGCTCAAGGTTCACCGTCGGTCTACGCTGACTGTGCAAACACAAGCAACAGCTGTCCCTGTACCTCCTTTGTCCAGGGACCCCCGACAGTCCTATCAGGTGAGGCAGATGTCCACTTGTAACTCCTCCAACCTCATCTACTTTACCCGTTGTTCCAGGTGTGGACTCTTACACATCGGCGAGACCAAACGTAGACCGGGCGATCGTTTCGCTGAATGCCTTCGCTCAGTCCTCCTGGGCCTACCTGATCTCCCAGTTGCCAAACACTTTAACTCCCCTTCCCATTCCTACACTGACCTTTCTGTCCTGGGCCTCCTCCATTGTCAGAGCGAGAGACCAAATGCCAATTGGAGGAACAGCACCTCATATTTTGCTTGGGCAGCTTGCAACCCAGCGGTGTGAATATTTATTTCTCTAACTTCAAGTAACCCTTGCCCCTCCCTCTCTCTCTCTCTCTCTCTCTCTCTCTCTCTCTCTCTCTCTCTCTCCCCCCCTACCCTAGTCGTTGTGCTAGTTTCAATGTCGTCCTGGTGAGTTTCACTGTCTGTATAACTCATTTTCACCCAGCCCACAGCTAACAATGGACCGTTTCCTTTATCTTCATTACTTTTTTGCATATCTTTCATTAACTCGTTCTATATCTCACTACATCACCGTCCATATCTCCCGTTTCTCTCTCCCCTGACTCTCAGTCTGAAGAAGGGTCTGGGCCCAAAAACATCACCTATTCCTTTTCTCCAGAGATGCTGCCTGTCCCGCTGAGTTACTCCAGCTTTTTGTGTCTATCTTCTGTGCAAACACAAGGCTGTGTAATGCATTCACCACAGTAACCTGGCCTATACATTAACACACGGAAGGTCAGCTTCAGGGCTTTGCTCTTTGCTGCATCTCTCTCATTTTCCATTATATTTTCTATTTCACGATAATAGGCAGAAACAACTCCAATGGGGAAGTCACAAAGATCGTACTTTACCCTGGCTATTTTCAGAATGGGAACCCAGTACCAGATGAGATGACCAGAGTAGAAATAGGAGAATAGGAGGTACAGATGGATAAGCAGAACTGTGGGAGGAGATTTGTAACGAGCATACACACTGCCACACTGGTTAAATGAGCTGCGTGCTATATTTTTAGATACACAGCATGGAAACTGGCCCTTCGGACCACCAAGCCCCCTGACCAGCGATCAAGCTGCCATTAGTTCTATCCTACACACTAGAGACAATTTACATAAGCCAATTAATCTACAACTCCGGAGTGTGGGAGGAAACTGGAGCACCCAGAGAAAACCCACGAGGTCACAGGTTGAACGTGCAGACTCCATACAGACAGCACCCATGGTCAGGATTGAACCCGGGTCTCTGGTGCTGTAAGGCAGCACCTCTACCCCTGAACTACTGTGCCGGCCTCAAGTTCTACATAAAACGTAATATGGTGCTATCATCATCACTGAATAATCCTTCTCACAGACAGATGCAGCACGTAACTCTACTCTTAGATAGACACAAAGTGCTGGGGTAACTCAGCAGGTCAGGCTGCATCTCTAGAGGAAAAAGATAGGTGACGTTTTGGGACAGGATCCTTCTTTTATCTGCGTGGAGTTTGCATGATCCCTGTGTGGGTTTCCTCCAGGAGCTCTGGATTCCTCCCACATCCCAAAGACGTGCGGGTTTGTAGGTTAATTGGCCTCTGTAAATTGCCCCTGGCGTGTCGGGAGGGGATGAGGAGGTTGGAAATGTCACTTATCCTTTTCCTCCAGAGATGCTGCCTGACCCACTGAGTTACTGCAGCACATTGTGCCTATATAGTATAAAGCAGCATCTGTAATTCTTTGTTTCCACATAACTCTAGTCTCACTGAGTGAATCCACATCTGACAATGGGAGTTTTTTAAAGGCCCGCTGGGTTAGAATTCAAGACCAACATGTTTCTGAGAGGAAGAAAAACTAGCATGGGAAGGTTTGTCAAAAAACGTTGCAAATTTAGTCAAAGGTAGAAATGAAGCTTACGTAATGGTTGGGAAGCGGAAATTCGACAGGGCCCTTAAGGAATATCAAGGAAGCAGGAAAGAACTTAAAAAGGGAACCAGGAAGGCTAAAAAGGGCAAATGAAATGTGTAGAAAGGAACTGCAGATGTTGATTTATACCAAAGATAGACACAAAATGTTGGAGTATCTCAGCAGGCAGCACCTCTGGAGAAAAAGAATAGGTGATGTTTCAGGTCGGAACCCTTTTTCAGACCGAGTCAGACAAATGAAATCTCCTTGGAGAGTAGCATGAAGGAAAGCCCCAAGGCATATATAGGGCAGCACAATGGCACAGCTGCTGCCTCACAGCGCCAGAGACACGGGTTTGATCCTGACCTTGGGTGCTGCCTGCGTGGAGTTTGCACGTTCTCCCATGACTGGTTTCCTTCAGGTGCGCCAGTTTCCTCCCACATCCCAAAGACGTTTGGATTTGTAGGATAATTGACCTCTGTAAATTGCCCTTAGTGTGTAGGGAATGGATGAGAAAACGGAATAACATAGAACTAATGTGAACGGGTGACCGGTGGTCGGCATGGCCTCAATGGGCCGAATGGCCTGTTTCCATGTTGTATTCATAAACTCTAAATGCATAATCAGCCTCTGTAAATTGGCCTCAGTGTACAGGGAATGATACAATTTGGAAATACGCGAAGAATAAAACAATGGAATTAATGTAAATGAGTCAACATGGACCCAGTAGGCTGAATGGCCTTTTTCCGTACTGTATTGAGAAGTAAGGGGAATAAACCAATAGTACTTTTTCTAATTTCAAGGAACCCCTGCATTCCCTCTCTCCTCCCTCCCTCATCCAAGTGGTGGCATCCCTGTCTCCCTTTGCCATCACCTCTTCCCCAGCCAACAATGGGCCATTATGGGCTCCAACTTTCCTTGGTCATCTGTTGCTGGCCCTGATGTGTTCAGTCCTTTTCCTACCACTAGACCCTCTCCCCTTTACTTTCAGTCTGAAAAAGAATTCCAATCTGAAATGTCACCCATCCTTGTTCTCCAGAGATGCTGTTACTAGGTTTCTCCAGCACTTTGTGTCTATCTACAGGCTTTTCACACAGTTGCAGTGAAAGCAAGATGTCAGCCCATATTTTGGTATGTAGTTTCTGACTACGAGGCAGCTGGGAACCTCAGCCTCCACTGGCACGGTCTGCTGAAGGTTAGTCACCTGCCCTAGGGACAGGAGGAGGGGATTTGGAAGGTCTTACTATACCGACCCTCGGCTTCCAGCACTAGATGTTCTCCTGGTCAGCGAAGACTTGTTCTTTCCCTGCGACTTCTGGATGTTTTCATGTTTGTGTTTGAGCTGTCGTAGCAACGTCCTGAACTCTTCATCCTCACAAAGATCTGCAATGGGAATTTAACACATGACGGGTATAGCACAGGCTGAGTCAATCTGCTCACAATATAGTGTAAACACCAAACGTGGGCGGTCACAGTGGCGAATGCAGCGCCGGAGACCCGGGTTCCATCCCGACTATGGGTGCTGTCTGTACGGAGTTTGCACGTTCTCACCGCGACCTGTGTGGGTTTTCTCCGAGATCTTCGGTTTCTTCCCACACTCCAAAGACGTACAGGTTTGTAGGTTAATTGGCTTGGCAAATGTAAAAATTGTCCCTAGTGTGTGTAGGATAGTGTTAATGTGCAGGGTTAATGTGTGGGGATCACTGGTCTGCACGGACCCAGTGGGCCGATGGGCCTGTTTCTGCGGTATGTCTAAACTAAACTAAACTATTTTTGGAGTGAGGAGGGCAGTCGGAGAGCTATGGTCTCTGATCCTAGTCTCTCCCACTAGTAGAAATATCCTCTCCAGATCCACTATTTGGTAAGTTTCAATGTGGTCCCTCCCCTCATCCTTCTAAATTCCACTTGTAGATGAAGTCGATGGGGGGGGGAGAGTGGTGTGTGCTTGATAACTGGAGTGCGTTCACAACACTCTGCCATTTCATGCCATTTGGACAGAGCAGTGACCAAACCAAGCAGTAATGCAGTTGGACAGGATGCTTTCTCTGGTGCATCTGTAGAAATGGGTAGTAGTCGTTGGAGACGTAATTCAAGATGGCTGCTATCTCTGTGTCTCCCCCCCCCCCCCCCCCCCCCCCCCCCCCCCCCCCCCCCCCACTTGTCCAGGCAAATGGGACCTGGAACCCACGGGAAGGCTCGTCGGTCGGTGGGACTGGAATCCTGCCGGAAAGATCGTCGGTCGACGGGACCGGGAGAGCTGCTGGAGACGTAGGAAGCCAGGTGCAAGGGCCAGTAGGAGGGTGAACCGGGGTAATGCCCACAGCGCCTTCAAGGTCGGCTGCAGGAGGCGAACCCGGAACACAAAGATGGCCGGGCGAGGAGAGGAGAGGGACGTCAGTTCACGGGAACTGCTCCAGTACAGTACAAACACGCGGGCCGAGCGGACTTTGAACTTTGAATACTGGCGCCAGAAATGGTGGCGCCTGCATGTGTAATATATGCAAAAAGAATTTCACTGTGCAGTTGCATATGTAACAAATAAAGCTCCATCAAACCCAATATACGTGACTAACCGATTGGTGTTTCTTTCAGGTAGGTCTTGGCATTCAGACTTGCACCATTAGCTGTCAGTAATTCTGCGATTTGCATCTGTGAGGAAGAAAAAGCAAATGAGAGACGTTTTATTTGTCAGGCAGATTTTGTCCATTGCAACACTTCAAAACACAGCTGCTCAAAAAATCCTCCAGAAAAAACCTTCCCCTCATTGACGAACTGTACACTGCAAGGGCCAGGAAGCGAGCGGGTAAGATCATCTCTGACCCCTCTCACCCTGGCCACAAACTCTTTGAAGCACTTCCCTCTGGAAGGCGACTCCGGACTGTCAAAGCTGCCACAGCCAGACATAAAAACAGCTTTTTCCCACGTGCAGTAGCTCTACTCAATAACCAAAAGTCTATAGCCTCCTTTTGCTCTGGTATGTGATTTCATTCACATGTTTAAACTGTAATGTTTTATTATCAATGTTTAATGTTTTATGTGTCATTCGCAATTGTTACTGTATGTCGTGTTGTTACTTGCGAGCGGAGCATCAAGCCAAATTCCTTGTATGTGTACATACATGGCCAATAAACTTATTCATTCATTCATCCATTCAACACCGTACCTCAGTACACGTGACAATAGACTAAACTCAAACTCAAACAGGTGCAGGGTTGTAGGTTAATTGGCTTCTGCAGATTGTCCCTAGTGTGTAGGATAGAAACACTGTATGGGTGACTGCTGGTCGGTGTGGACTCGGTGGGTCGAAGGCCTGTTTCCGTGTTGTATTTCTAAAACTAAAAAACTAAAACTAAAAGATCACAACTGTATACTTCCCCCTTATAACTTCACAAAGACAAGAAGATTAATCATGATGTTGGAGATGGTCACAGTTTCTTTATCAGTGCTCATATATCTTTCAAGGAATTTATCCTTACAAGAATTGACCAGATGAGGGAGTTAAATTATGCACAAGAATTGATTATTGGGTCTGAAAGCAGCATGTATTTTTTGTTTATTTAAAGACATTCTTGCTTGTTTCTTCCTGCAGCCTCCACATGATATATAACCCTTTATTTATTATTGTGGTACCCAAGTCTTGCCCTGTACGTGTCGGTTCAGCATCATTAGTCCTTAAGACATGACTGGAGAACATTTTGGAAATATATTCAGTCATGAGTCGACAGCAGGAACTGCAGATGCTGGTTTACAGAAAAAGACACAAAGTGCTGGCCTGTTCAACCTCTCCCTATAGCTCAGCCCCTCGAGTCCTGGCGGTTGCCTCAAACTAAGTAAGGTTTGATTATTTTAAAAAAAGGGAGACACAAGAAACTGCAGCGTTTCTGGCAATGTTTGGGCTTGGGACTCTTCTACAGACTCGAGCCGGAAGCCTAAAGGGCCTGTCCCACTTACGTGATTATTTTTCTGCAACTTTACGGCACCCTCATAGTCGCAGCAGGTTGGCGAAACATTTCAAAATGTTGAAAATCCAGCGGCGACCAGAAAAAGGTACGACTCTTTGGGCCACTACACCCCGACAGGCGTCACCCCGCATCACATCCATGTTCTCCAGAAAAGCTGCCTGACCTGCTGCGTTACTCCAGCACCTTGTGTCTGTTTTTCAGTCACGGATTGTTAGCATTTATTGTCCATCCTTGGTTTGCTCAAAGGTTATGGTACAAGGCTGGGGCTATTCCTCTCAGTAAAAGAAGGGTCCTGGCCTGGAACGTCGCCTGTCCATGCCCTCCACAGATGCTGCCTGACCCTTTTAAGTTCCTCCTGCACTTAGTGTTTTGCTCAAGGTTCCAGCATCTGCAGTTCCTTGTGCCTCAGTAATTCCTGTGGCCAAGAATGTGATGTAAAGAGCAGGAGAAGGCCATTCAGCCCTTCGTGCCTGTTGCGCCATTCGTCAAGATCGCGGCTGATCTTCTAGGTTTTTACCGCACTATCAGCAGATCTGAAAACCCAGCAGTCTATTAATCTCAGTTTGAAATGAATGTGATGTCTGGGTTTCTACAGCTGTCCCAAGTAGAGGAATTCCAAAAGTTCACCACCTTCTCAGTGAAGAAATTCCTCCAACAGCCTACCGTTTATTGAAACGACGGTGCCTCCTGACCCGAGAAGAAAGGTTCTGACTGTCCACCCCATCTATGCGTCACATAATCTTATACACTTCTATCAGGTTTCTTTAGATGTTAGAGATACAGCATGGAAACAGGCCCTTCGGCCCACCGAGTCCGCACCGACCAGCGATCTCCCCGTACACTAGTTCTATTCTACATACAACGGACAATTTAACAGAAGCCAATCAACCTACAAACTGGAGCACCCGGAGAAAACCCACAAGGTCACAGGGAGAACGTGCAAACTCCGTACAGAGAGCAGCCATAGTCAGGATCGATCCCGGGTCTCTGGCGCTGCGAGGCAGCAACTCCACCGCTGCTCCGCCATCGGTTGCCAGCACTGACCTGTCCCCAGCTGGCAGCTGCGTGCAGCGGCTCCCAACCATCACGGTCCTTGATGTTCACCTTCGCTCCATGTTCAAGCAGCATCTCAGCAACTGTGCTGTAACCGTTGGCAGCGACCACATGTAGCTGAAGAGGAAACAGACAAGAGACCTGGTATCAAGTGGTCATTCACTGACAAGAAGCAACAGGGCGTTAACGGACAAGAAGCAACAGGACGTTAACGAACATGATTGAGGAGAAGCCCAACTAGGAGAACTTCCAAAGAGATGAAAGCATACTGTCGGGGCATTTTACATGAAAGAACGTGTTTGGTCATTCCTTATTTTCTCATTAGAAAGGCCTTACCTCAATGTTGTATTAATTCAACCACACAATAGCGTGTGACTATTTCATGGGGCAAACACCCGTTAATAATCTTCCCGACCGCCATCAGGCTATTGAACACTGCAAACACCAAATAAACTTTGAACTACCAACTGTCTTGGTTGCACTCGCGACTACAGGCCTTGTTTTGCTTTGCGCTATATTGTTTATTTTTATTTTATTGAACTTTTTTTGTTTGCTTGTTGTGTTATCTAATTTGTTCAGGCACCTTGCGTTAATGCGAGGATCACACACATGAAAAGCAGTGTGTAAATCAAAAAGCACGTAAATGGAACATTTGCCAGGCACTGCACACTGCTACACTGCCATAGGGTGCCAGGCAGAACTTTGAGCCCGTTTTCCTGAAAATAGGAGTGTTTAAAATCCAACTTTGGTCGTAATTATTCTAAAATCAAGTGTGCATAAAACGCAAGGTGCCTGTTGTGTTGCTGCAGTAAGAATGTCATTACATATGACAATTAAACAACTGACCCTTGACTCTCACTTATAAATGATAAGCTGCGAGATTTAATACATTGAATACATAATCCTTTTCGAGATTTGAAATGGAGAAAATAGACTTTTACTTTAGACTTTAGAGATACAGCGCAGACGCAGGCCTTGCGGCCCACCGAGTCCGCACCAACCCCGTACACTAACACAACACTATCCTACACACTAGGGCCAATTTACAATTTACCGACTCCAATTAACCTATAAACCTACACATCTTTGGTTAGCGGGAGGTAATTCGGAGCATCCGGGGAAAACCCACGCGGTCACGGGGAGAACGTACAAACTCCGTACAGACAGCACCCATAGTCAGGATCGAACCTGGGGCTTTGGGCTGTGAGGCAGAAACTCTACCGCTGCGCCACCATGCCGCCCCTCAGGTTTACCTCAGCGAAAGGTAACGTATTAACTTTAACAGTACTGGATACTTGTAATTCTTAGTAATTCTATGTCACTAAACCTGAAACATATCCGAATATCTGGGTAGCAGCAAACCACAGGCAAACGCTGCAGCCAAGCCCGTTAACACTGAATGATTACTTGTTACACTGGGAAGGCATGAGAACTACATTTTCCCTCAGGAGGAATGTCAGATAATTAATCCCAGAATTTATTTCAAGTATTTATGTTGAAAGTTACGGATGAACCCATTTCAAATCCTCTTGGGATGGACAAGACATTAAGAAAGGCAATGAGAGGGAGTTTAGAGAGAGATAGGCTCTTCAGCCCACCGAGTCTGCACAGACCGGCGATTACCTATACACTAGTCCTTTCCTGCACGCATGTGACAATTTGCAGACAGCACTCATACTCAGGATTGAACCCGGGTCTCTGGCGCTGTGAGGTAGCAACTGTACCAGTGCACCACCTTATCATTTCCATCATTTTACTCTCATTCTCACTAACCTAGTTACAGAGTTGGGGACCCGGGTTTGATCCTGACTCTGGGGTGCTGTCTGTATGGAGTTTGTATGTTCTTCCTGTGGCATACAGGTTTGTAGGTTATTTACTTCAGTAAAGTTGTAAACTGTCCCTAGTGTGTAGGTTGGTATTAATATACGGGGTGATTCCTGGTCAGCGCGGACTCAGTGGGGTGAAGGGCCTGTTTCACCCTGTAACTCTAAAGCCTAAAGCCTAACGAATCCGGAGCACCCGGAAAAAAACCCCACATGATCACGAGGAGAATGCACAAACTCTGTACAGGCAACATCTGTGGTCAGGATCGAACCCAGGACTCTGGCGCTGTAAGGCAGCAACTATACTGCTGCCCAACAGTGCTGTCCAATGGTTGCCAACATCCAAACTGCTAGAATGATGATTTTTGTTGTTTAAACTTGGCAATATGGGTCCAAGCAACTGCCTTTTACTTCAATATCAAGCAGAATAATATATTACTTCGTCAAGGTCAGGGTGTCCTCCCAAATCTTGGGCGCAGCGCACCAAGTTACCTGTTGTGGTGTTGGGTTTGCTGTGAGGAATACAAAATGGCCACCTACACAGGTGTGCCTGCCCCATCTTTGCCCAAGTTAGTTCTCAAAATAACCGCCAAACAATGCTGCGGTAATCTCCACCGTGCACTGCAGTACACTACAATGCAATGCAATAATCTTCACCCTGTCAGGTGGATTGCAACACAGGTTCTCCTTCATCCCACTGGCAGGAATGATCTTCAAATGAAGCTGGATCATGACAACTCCACTTACCAAGGTGGCTCCCTGTGCATCTCTAGCGTTGAGATCAATGCCCTTCTGGACGGCCTCTTTGACATCGCCAATCATCTGCTGTTCCACCGCCGTGCGGATTTGGTCAATTTTCTCTTGCGTGATCCCTGATGAGGATTCAAAGAGGAGAGATTGATAAATACCATCACTACAATGCCCCATTCACAAACACATCTCAATGAGACTCATTGTGAACTTATTAGTTTAGTTTAGATCATTGTCTGTACCAAGGTACAGTGAAAACTACCAGTTCTTTCCGCTGACTGGTTAGCACGCAACAAAAGCATTTCACTGTACCTCAGTACACGTGACAGTAAACTAAATTCAAACTCAAAGCTTTTTTGTTTCAAGAAAAGGCAGGGCACCAGTGATCTTTATCTGAAGCTTTGATCTTTATCTCAATCTTTGATCTGAAATGTTAACTCTCTCTCTTCACAGCCTGCCCTGTTGAGTATCTGCACTGATTTCATTTTTAAATTTTCCAGCATCTGCTGTTTTTCTTGATTTTCTATGAAAACGTTGTGGTCAGTTGATCATTTTTAATTTAATTCTAGTGAGATTCAAGAGAGTTTATTGTCATGTGTCCTTGATAGGACAATAAAATTCTTGCGTTGCTCCAGCACAACAGAACATAGTAGGCATGACTACAGAACAGATCAGTGTGTCCATATACCATTATATAAATATATACACACATGAATAAATAAACTGATAAAGTGCAAATAAACAGATAATGGGCTATTAATGTTCAGAGTTCTGTCCGAGTCAAGTTTAATAGCCTGATGGCTGTGGGGAAGTAGCTATTCCTGAACCTGGACGTTGCAGTCTTCAGGCTCCTGTACCTTCTACCTGAAGGCAGCGGGGAGATGAGTGTGTGGCCAGGATGGTGTGGGTCCTTGATGATACTGCCAGTCTTTTTGAGTCATGGCAAAAAAAAAGTGCTGGAAGAACTCAGCGAGTCAGTCAGCATCTGTTGAGGGAAGAAACAAACATTGTTTTGGGTCCCCAGTGTGGGGAGATCACCGGTCGGCCAAAGGGCCTGTTTAGCGCTGTATCTTTAAACTAAGCTAAAAAGATGGACATTAATCAGGTCAAAACAAACAGTGTCTTCTGTTGCTTTTACTTGAAATATTTGTTTATGTTAAATGCATAAATAAATCATTTTTCATGTAGGGTACTACACAAACATGGCTTATGAAAATCTACAGGAAAATATTTTTTTAAATGATAAACTTGATAAATATCATTCTATCCTTTTAAGAGTTCAGCAATAACACTGAAAAGCACTTCACTGGGGCTTTATTTTGCTGCTTCTATGCTTCATGTGTGACCTTCCCCTCAGCTAACAATGATCCATTCTACATTTCCTTTTAATCATCACCTGCTATGATCTGTCGTTTTCACACCTTACCTTTCCACATATCTCTAGTCTCCCTCTCCCCTGACTCCCAGTCTGAATACAGATCGCGACCCAAAACGTCACCCATTCCTTCTCTCCGGAGACTCTGCCTGTCCTTCTGAGTTACCCCAGCATTTTGTGTCCATCACCAAAGAGGCTTGTGGATATAAGCACATGGATTTGCTGGGAATGGAGGATGTGATGTTGGGGATGACACCAGGTTCGGTCATGACCACGCCGGCACTCGCAGCAGGGAGAACACACGTGATAGATTTTAGTTACAGTGGTAAGAAAGTCCAGGACCACATGGGGGCCTTTGTCCCTCGTCGTCAGGGGGACAACGCATGTGAGGCGACGCTGGTGATCTCGGACTTGTCCCGGCCACTCAGTCCTGGTCTTGAAGGAGTAGGCATGACGATCTCAGGCATGACTTCTCCCTGCAGCTCACACTTACTTGCCTCTAGAGGAGGCACTGGCAGTCTCGTTCATCCTGGCAGATCAGCTTTGGGGCATGAAGAGGTGATGCTGGCGATCTCTGGATCGTCCTGGCAGCTCAGTCTCTGCCACTGTGTGTGTGGGCGCAGTCCATTGTTTTCCTGTGGACTGTAAGAGGCACTGGCATCTCTAGCCTGCCCGGCCACTCAGTCGTAGCCTCAGCAGAGGCGCTGGCTGTCTGGGGCTTCTTCCCGACAGCTCAGTCTTTATCACACGATGACGCCGGTGGTCTTAGCTTTGACCCAGTGGCTCACTTTTCCTCAAAACCTACGACAGTGGAACACGACTAGCAAGGAGACACCCCACGTTCTCGTCTTCCTTCCTTCCATCTTTCGCTCTTTCCTTCCTTCCTCCTTCCCTCTGGTTGGAATGCCTGGGTTTTGTAGGGAGCAGGCTGACAATAGGCCGGAAGGCTTGGATAGAGTGGATGTGGAGAGGATGTTTCCACTAGTGGAAGAGTCTAAGACTAGAGGTCACAGCCTCAGAATAAAAGTACGTTCCTTTAGGAAGGAGATGAGGGGAATTGTTTTAGTCAGAGGGTGGTGAATCTGTGCAATTAATTGCCACAGAAGGCTGTGGAGGCCAAGTCAATGGATATTTTTAAGGCAGAGATAGATAGATTCTTGATAAGTACGGGTGTCAAGGGTTATGGGGAGAGATAAATCAGCCATGATTGAATGGGGGCGGAGTAGCCTTGATGGGCCGAATGGCCTTATTCTGCTCCTATCACTTATGAAACCAGTATCAGCTAATGGGCCGCAGCTGGCACCAATGCTGCTGGGGACTGGCCTCTCCGGGCCTGTCAGCCATTGATAGGGATCAGAGCAGCATCCAAGGCAGGAGACGCTGTCACAGCGCCTGCAACCTCAGAACGGATGAAATCAGGGGCCAGTGGACCAATGCATCATACTGGGTTTGGTAGCCGCTTGTCACATTTGCCAAGCATGTGAATCTTTGTATGATGTATTATTAATAACAATTATTAATTTACGCCCCAGCTGCTCCCCTATCAAGTGTTGTAACCTCTTTTTGCTTAAAACAAATGGTGAAAGAATGCAACATCACATAAAATAACAGCATTACTGAATAATGCAAGTGTATGAAAATAGCACTGGTTGGAGACTGATATTGTAAACTAGTTTAATCTTTTAATTACATTTATGTACATAAACAGAGATGCTAATGTATTTCCAATGCACTTTCCCCATCCACAGTGTGTTCCACTCAGTAAAGTATTGCTAAAGAGATCCACTCTCATTTGATTGTGCTGTTCCCATATACCCAGACATTGCAAAATGAGAGTAATAAATGCATTGTTGGAGTTCTGTGTAACATAACTGCAATCTTTTGCTACGTTTTAAACATGAACCAGTCTGATAAGATTTCCCTTGTCTTTCTTCCACTCCCATAAGAAGCCAGTCACGTATGCAGTAAAAGATCTGAAGCCAAAGGAACGCTGGTTTCAGTTACTTATTCATGACCTACGAGCCACCGCATCGCATAATCAGCAAACTGCTGCTGGAAAGAAGATAGACAAAAATGCCGGAGTAACTCAGCGGGTCAGGCAGCATCCCAGGGAGAAAAAGGAATAGGTGACGTTTCCCTTCTTCAGATTGAGAGTCAGTGGAGAGGGAAAACAGAGGCATGAAAAGGCACAGAAGAAATCAGAGCCGGCACCGATGGCTAAGGAGTGTTCACTGTTCGCATCAATATATCCCTTCGTTATCACCTCTTCCCCAACCAACAATGGACCGTTGTGGGCTCCACCTTTGCTTGGCCATCGGTGCAATTCACAATGCGGTTCTCAAGAGAAGCTGGGTTCCATAATTTAGTTCAGTTTAGTTTCGAGACACAGCATGGAAACAAGCCCCTCGGCCAAGCACGTGCCGTCAGGGTAGGCAAGGTAGGCAGTGCCTACCCTGACTAAAATTATAAAATAGTAATTATTTTATATATAAGTATAATATATATAAAATATATATAAAACATATATAAAATGGTCATAAATAGTAAAGGCACGGGAGAATTATGCCTCCCTAAGAGATCAATCTCTTAGGGAGGCATATTTCTCCCGTGCCTTTCACCAGCAGTACGTTTTAAACGCGGAAGTATGTGCTACTCACGTGCCGTCGACGCTGCTTGAAGGCATCAGTGGGAACTCTGCCTTTACACCGTGGACTGCGTGCATGTGCTGCGTTGCGCACTGCGCATGCCCACCAGCCTACTGCGCATGCGCGTGCGCAAGTTTCTTAGCGGGATTTTCAAGGGTGGATAGTGATTACCTGAAGCGTTTCACGAAGCAAACTTATGGATATTTTTTGCTGCAGAATGGATTTTGTGCTCAAAGTAATATGGTAAGTAAACTTTTTTTAGCTATATGTTTTTAAATACTTTATTAAGTGATAGGACCTATTGAAAACAAATTACATGATAAAAGTCGAGGGAACAATCTGCGCATGCACGGTTTCCACAATTTAAAAATAGCCGAATGACAGTTGACCGGGGAGGGAACAATGTGCGCATGCGCAGTTTCAAGATTAAAAAACCGACTGACAGCTCACCGGGGAGATAATAATCTGCACATGCGCGGTTTTCAAGATTTTTAAAAGCCACTGCCTACCCTGGCTGATTACTCGCGGCACGTGCCTGCCCTCGGCCCACCAGGTCCACGCCGACCACCGATCACCCGTTCACACTAGTTCCATGTTATTCCACCTTCACATCCACTCCCTGCACACTAGGGGCAATTTATTTTTGACTTACACGAGCCAATTAACCTCCAAACCCGCATGTCTTTGGGATGTGGGAGGAAACCGGAGCATCCGGGGAAAACCCACGCGGTCACAGGGAGAACGTGCAAACTCCACACACGGACAGCACCTGAGATCAGGATTGAACCCGGGACCCTTGCGCTGTGAGGCACCATCTCTACCAGACGTACCACTGTGCTGCCTGAGCAGTATTATCCACTAATCAATCTTACTGAACAGATAATCATATTACTACTTTGCAGAGTTGCTGTGGTTATTGCTTGCCTTGTTTCCCATATTTAAATGGTGACTACACTCCAGAAGTAATTAATTTGCCAAGAAACATTTTAGTTGTCTTGAAACATGTGAAAAGCAATTTGTAAATACAAGCTATTTTCTCCCCTTCCACTCAAAAAATTCACAGTAATGTGTCAAGTCATATCTCGATCCTGATTTGTGTTACTTTCCCCAATGTTTAGTCTCTTAAACCATTAACATTTATCATTTTGAGTCCAACTTCTGTGGGAAATGTCTGCATCAGCAATTAAATATTTTGTATGAAAATATCAATGCCGTGTTCATTCCAATGTTGCAGATAAGCAAGGAATTTGCACAATGCACTAGTTAGAATAGAAATGATTTCTACCTTAATAGTTTACTTGTCGAAATACAGAAAATGGTGCAGTGGAAGTGAGGATGGAGAAAAATTTAACTGGTCGACAAAAATGCTGGAGAAACTCTGTCTCCTTTGTCTACCCTTTGTCTACCTTCGATGAGTTTCTCCAGCATTTTTGTCTACCTTCGATTTTCCAGCATCTGCAGTTCCTTCTTGAACAAGTGTATTCGCTTACTATTCGTGACCAATTTTGGAGCCCCATATCTGAGGAAGGATGTGGGAGGGGGTCCAGAGGAGGTTTACAGGAATCATCCCAGGAATGAGTCGGTTAACGTATGATGAGCATTTGACAACACTAGGCCTGTACTCGCTGGAGTTTAGAAGGATGAGAGGGAACCTAATTGAAACTTACCGAATAGTGAAAGGCCTGGATAGAGTGGATGTGGAGAGGACGTTTCTACTAGTGGGAGAGTCTAGGACCAGATGCCATAGCCTCGGAATAAAAGGACGTACCTTTAGGAAGAAGATTGGGAATTTCTTTAATCTGAGGGGGGTGAACTGTGGAATTCATTGCCACAGAAGGCTGTGGAGGCCGTCAATGGATATTTTAAAGGCAGAGATAGATAGATTCTTGATTAGTGTCAGGGGTTATAGCGAGAATGAGGTTGAGAGGGACAGATAGATCTGCCATGATTGAATGACAGAGTGAGACAGAATGACTTGATGGGCCAAACGGCCTAATTCTGCTCCTATCGTTTATGAACTTCTCTGGTACACCACTACGCCATAGCATTTTCCACAATAAATAAAGCCTTGTAATGTGGCTGCTCCTGGTGACGCAGCATTGCAGTGATGCCTACAGCCACCTCAACAGCATCCAGGTCAGGACAGCATAGTCCCCCAGGCTAATCCGCCAGCATCTCATGGACCCAAGATGCTCAATGTCAGTTTATCCTGTCAGGGCGCATCGCAGCTTGGTTTGGCAACTCCTCTGCCCAAGACGTCAGGTTGTGGGCACAGCTCAGTCATGAGAGGAATAGATCGGATAAACGCACAGGAACGCTGCACCACTCCATGAGTATCTCAAGCATCCATGACAAAGTTGAAAACATAATCAAGGACAATTCACACCCCAGACATTCCCCATTTCCCCCTCTCCCATCTGGGCAGAAGATACAAAAGCTGCCACCATATTCAAGAACATCTCCTTCCCCTCTGTTTTCAAACTCTTGAACGCACCTCTCATAAACCCAGGATGAATTCCCAATCTTCCAATCTACCTCATTGCAACTGCTTGCACTTTTTCTCTATCAGCACTTTCTCTTTAGCTGCACCATTATATTCTGCACTTTGTTTCCTTTCTCCATTTGCACTACCTGTTGTGCTCATGTACCATATGCTTTGCCTGAAGAGCACGCAGGACAAGAAGGGTCTCGACACAAAACGTCACCCATTCCTTCTCTCCAGAGATGCTGCCTGTCCCGCTGAGTTACACCAGCATTTTGTGTCCACCTTCGATTTAAACCAGCATCTGCAGTTCTTTCCTACGCAATGTTTCTCTTTGTACCTCGGTACGCGTGACAATAATACACCCATGCCAATACCATGCTTCCAGTGGACCTGATGAGTTCAGAAGGAGAAAATGACCTGGCGAGATTGAAATAAATATGAGGAATGAGGCTCTGGTCAGTTCGTAAGGAGCACGGGGAATGTGGTGCTAGTAAATTTAAAAAGGAGGATGAGAAGTGAGGCACCTGTGAACTTAAAGGGTGTGAGGTAACAAGGGCCCTACTGAGCTCCAAATGAGAGCAGGAGACACAGATCCAATAGGTTTAAAGGGAGGGTAGAAAAAGAGGCTCCAATGGATTTACGGAGCATGTAAAGTGAACATGAGGATTAATTGCACCTTCTGGATGATGTGTGATGTGCCAACCATCTCCATTAAAAGCCGCAACACTTCCACACAGACATTACCACATTGAATTACTGGTCTTGGAAGCTTTCTGTGAACAAATTAGTAGCTACATGTACTACATTACAACAAGAACAGCATTGCAAAAGAACTCCATTGAGAGCACATAGACACAAAGCGCTGGAGAAACTCAGCGGGTCAGGCAGACTGAAGAAGAGGTCCCGACCCGAGACGTCACCCATTCTTTTTCTCCAGAGGTGTTGCCTGACCCACCGAGTTGCTCTATTTTGCGCCTATCTTTGGTATATGCCAGCATCTGCACTCCCTTTCCACTCCATTGACTGCAACTTGTTTTGAGGAAGGAATATACAATATCTATCTGGTCAATCCCACTGAATTGTGTATGCTTCAACGCCCTGTCATTTCTTTCCACTCCAAACGCTGTTATATTCTATGCAAACTCATAGAGCAACCACCTTGTGAATCTATGCACAGCACCTTGAAGGTACCTGATTCCTTCCCCACGCAGGGTTCTCCAGGTACGATACCGTCAAACCCTGTGCAGTTCCTTGGTTTCATGCTCTGTTATGCCGGCCATCATAAGGGTCATCTTCCCAACTGTTTGATGCACCTGTGTCAGTGAGAAGTCATTTTAAGTCCTCAGCATCAATGGTGCCAAAGTGGAAATGGTTAAAGTTCCTAAGTGTAAATATTAACAACACATGGACCGACCACATTGTAGCTATGGCCAAAAAAAAGCACACCAACGCCTCTCCTCACACCAACTTCTACAGATGCTCCGTAGAAAGCGTACTGTCGGCTTGCATCACAGCTGGGTTTGGGAACAGTTCTGCCCAAGACTGCAAGAAATGGCAGAGAGTTGTGGATATATATAGCCCAGTCAATCATGCAAACCAGCCTCCCCAATTTAGACTCCATCTACACTTCACGCTGACCTGGGAAACCCAGCCAACATAATCTGAAGAAGGGTCTCGACCCGAGACGTCACCCATTCCTTCTCTCCAGCTTTTAGTGTCTATCTTCGGTTGAAACCTGCATCTGCAGTTCCTTCCCACATAATCAAGGACCGTTTTCTTGAACATGTTCAACCCTATCATTCCATTTTCTCCCCACTCCGATCGGGCAGAAGCTTGAAGCAGGCACCACCAGACTCAGGAACACCTTCTTCCCCTCTGTTACTAGACTTATCAATAGCGGTATCAATATCAATAGGGTACAGTTCCGAATTTCCAAACGAACCTCATTGTGGACACTGGACTTTTCCTGTGGAACTGTTACGTTACAATGCTGGGGAACAATATTCTTCACTGTTAATTTTCTCTTTGCTTTACCTGTTGCACCTGTGTATGGCTTGATTGCATTCAAGTATTGTACCATATGATCTAATTGGGTAGCACACAATCAAAAGCTTTACACTGTACCTTGTTACAGGTGGCAACAATACACCAGGCATCTAACCCAAGTCTGCAGCTACACCTGGATTCACTGTTCAGCGAACCCTTCTGCCAGGCAGAGTGACTCATCTTCCAACTACTAATTGCTATAAAAGCTAATTCACCATAAATAATATCCATCTTAACGTTTTATAATCCCCTGCAGTCTGACATGCTAGAGCAATGTTTCAATCCCGAACATAAAACATTATTTTCAACATTAGGAGAAGGGAAATGATAGAATTCCTCGAAACACATTGGGCAGACAGGGATCAATTGCATGGTTGTATATCTAGAGCAAGTGTGTGTGTGTTTATACGTTACACTGCAGAAATAAATAGACCTCAAAACAAAAATACATCATTGGGTATAAAAAGCTTTAGGAAGCCTTTAGTGAATGATGTTATTTATTCTGGCTGTGCACACACAAATCGCACTTAAAGATATTTCTCTATTTATTTGCACAAATTGGGACAGACTGGTTTAATGTTTTAGTTCAGGAGCTCCCACGATGTTGAAGGCATCAGGTTTCCGTCAAACCCACACCACGTCTGCTCTCTTGAATAAGAACTCATGGTGCTATTTTGAGAAAGCACAGGGGGGTTGCGGTCAATGTTCGAGCTTCAATCAGCTGCACTACAACAGACTAACTTGACATAATCATGTTGCCGTTTAATGGGATCTTGCTATGTATTGCATGGCATCCATGTTTCCAAAGATGACCATAATTCATAGAACACAGAACAATGGTGGCGCAGCGGCAGAGTTACTACTTTACCGCATCAGTGACCCCTGTTCTAGCCTGACTTTGGCTACTGTCTGTACGGAGTTTCTCCCATTCTCCCTGTGACCGCTTGGGTCTTCTCTGGGTGCTCCGGTTTCCTCCCACATTCCAAAGACGGGCAGGTTTGTAGGTTAGTCTGCTTATGTAAACTGTCCCCAGTGTGTAGGATAGAGCTCGTGTATGGGTGATCGCGGGTCAGCCTGGACTCAGTGGCCGAAGGGCCTGTCTCCATGCTGGATCTCCAAACTAAACTAAAGTAAACATAGAACCGTACAGCACGAGAACAGGCACAACGTCTGTGCCGAACATAATGCCAAGACCAACTCTTTTCTGCCGACGCAGAATCCATATCCCTCCATTCCCTGCATGTCCGTACGCCTATCCAAAAGTCTCATAAATGCCACCATCATACCTGACTCCACCACCATCGCTCGCAGCACATTCCATGCACTCACCACCCTCTGTGTAGAAATCCTTTAAAATGTAGAAACAAGGAACTGCAGATGCTGGTTTACAGAAAAGAACACAAAGTGCAGGAATAGCTCAAGGGGTCAGGCAGCATCTCTGGAGATGTTTCGAGTCGGGACCCACCTCCTTAAAGCTTTACCCCTCCCACCTTAAAGCTATGCCCTCCAGTATATTATTTATCGCTTCTGGGGCAAAGGTTCTAACTCTGTCTCTGTGCTGTATCTCTAACCTGAACTAAACTAAATGCAAGAATTGTTGATGATGCAAAGCCGATTACTGATGAAAGAACCTTCTCAGCGCTGTGCTGTTTTCCTCCCTCAGTGACACTCTCACGATGCTGGTATAAAGTCTTGAGGAGGAGCTGACTGCAAAGGATTTCTTTCTAAATGGATGATATTTTGCGGGGCTGCTTGCTGACAAATTCTGACAGAAAGTAGTTTAAAATATGAGGGAGGGATACAAAACGTAGTGTGTCAGAGTGTTCAGGGTGGCATGGTGGCAGAGCAGTACCTTTGCTGCCTTACAACGCCTTCCAGAGACCCAGGTTCCATCCTTTTTTTTAAATAATATTTTTATTAGAAGTAATCCATCATAACAACGGTATAACAACTTTTCAAATACACAACCAACTTATTTCAATAAGTATACGGATGTTACAAATAATTCTTATAAACTTCTATTTTTTAGAAAGTAAAAAGTAGAAAGTATTTTTTAGAAAGAAAAGAATAGATTTTAATCAATAAGAATGGTGATTAAATAATAATTTTGATTATATAGGGAGAGAAAGAGAAGAGAAAAAAAGAAAAAAGAGAAAAAAAAAGATTATAGTATATATTATTCATCTTAATAGTGAATAACACAATTTCAAATCACGATATCAATAGAGACATGCATACAAATCCAAAAAAAAAAGAATTATTTTCATCTAATCCTGCCGGGTACCCATTGAGTTGTGATGCCAAGAACAGCTACCCTTCAAATATTCTGTATATGGAGACCATATCTGTTCAAAGAGTTCGTATTTGTCCATTAGGACAAATCTGATTCTTTCCAAATGCAATGTCTCCAACATTTCCACTGTCCACATTTTAATTGTGGGGGATAATGTTCCCTTCCAAAATTTCAATATTAATTTTTTCCCTATTATCAAACAGTAATCCAAGAAATTTATTTGGTTTACTGTTAATATTAGATTTGAATCCGGAACTCCTAATATTATTAATTTTGGATCTGGGTCCAGTTTAATTTTAAGAACTTCAGAGATAACTCTAAAGATTTCTGTCCAATAATAGTTGAGTTTTATACATGTTACAAAACTATGCTTTAAGTTAGCTTCCAAGTTCTGACATTTATCACAAATAGAAGAAATGTTAGGATAAATTCTATTTAATTTCGTTTTTGAATAATGTAATCTGTGTAATACCTTAAATTGTATCAATATATGTCTAGCATTTAATGAGCAACGATGTAAACATTGTAGGCTTTCTTCCCAAGTTTCCTTCGTTATAGATAAACCTATTTCATTTTCCCATGTTTGTCGATATATTTCCGAAGTTGGGATTTCCCTATCCAAGATAGTATTGTATATATACGCTATTATTTTTTCTGTATTTGGGTGTTTATTAAACAATTCATCTAATAATCCTGATTTTCTATTTTTATAGTCTTGCGTATTTGACTTAATATAGTTTCTAATTTGTAAATACCTAAATATGTTATTTGACTGCAATCCAAAGATATCCTGTAACTCTTGAAATGAAAGAAATTTTCCTTTCTTGTAAAGGTGTTCTATCCTTTTAATTCCTAAATCATTCCAATGTCTAAACCCCTTGTCCAATACAGAGGGCCTTAAACAAGGGATTATTCATAATTGGCAAACAATGTGACAAATTATCCATATGTAGGGTCTTAACTATTTGTTTCCAAATACATCTATTGCTATGAATTATAGGGTTGTCACCATACGTTTTTTTTTGTACTTCCCTTGGTGCAAAAAGAATCGAACCTACATCAAAAGGCAAACAGTCTTCCTTTTCCATCTTTAGCCAGTTCGGCTCATAATTTAAATTTACCAACCAAAAATTCATATTTTTAATCTGAACTGCCCAGAATTAATATAAGAAATGTGGTAGTGCTAGTCCTCCATTTATTTTAGATTTACATAGATGTTTTTTACTTATTCAATGATTTTTATAGTCCCAAATAAAACTATTAACCAAAGTATCTATTTTTTTTTAAAAAACATTTTAGGGAGATATAAAGGGATGGCTTGAAATAAATATAACAATTGTGGCAAAAAAAATCATTTTTATAGCATTTATTCTACCGATCATTGAAATAGGTAGTGTTTTCCAATATAAAAACAATTGAGGGTAATTATATTTAAATAGACAGTTATAGGATTTAGATACATTAATTCCTAGATATTTAAATTTGTCCGTGACTATTTTAAGTGGGAATTGTTCTAGTATATTTAATTTTATTCCAGTTATAGGCATAATTCACTTTTATTCCAGTTAATTCTATATCCAGAAAATGTGCCAAACTTAGTTATAACATTAAGTAGATTAGGAATACTAATCTCCGGTTTTGTGATATAAATTAAGATGCCATCTGCGTATAGAGATATTTTATTCGTTGTAGTTTTGGTATTATATCCATATATTTCTGGTTCTGATCTAATCATTTCGGCTAATGGTTCTATTACCAGAGCAAATAGTAATGGTGTTAACGGGCATCCTTGTCTACAACCCCTAAAGAGATTAAATTTTGCTGATAACATTTGATTTGTTAATATTCTTGCAGTTGGATTCGAGTATATGATTTTTACCCATTTGGAAAATCTATCCCCCAGTTGAAATTTCTGCACTATTTTAAATAAATATGGCCAATCAACCTGGTCAAATGCTTTTTCAGCATCTAAGGATATGACAGCTAGTTCAATATCATTCACTTTGTTTGAGTATATGATATTGAATAGACGTCTCAGATTATAAAATGAGTAGCGTTTTGAGATGAAACCTGTTTGGTCATGATGTATTAAGTTATTAATCACTAAACCTAGCCTCCGAGATAAAATTTTAGTTAGTATTTTTTGATCAGTGTTTAAAAGAGCTATTGCTCTGTATGACCCAGGGTCTTCCAAATCTTTATCAGCTTTAGGGATAAGTGTAATTGTAGATTCATTTAATGATTCAGGTAACTTTCCTTGTTCATAAGCATATTTATATATTATATGTAAACGTGGAGAGATCAGATCATAAAACTTCTTATAAAATTCAACACTTAAGCCATCAGGGCCTGCGGCTTTCCCGTTATTTAATGATCCAATTGATTCTTCAATATCTTTTACTGATATATCAGCATTTAACAAGTCTCTACCTTCCTGATCCAAACTATTAATATGACATTCATGTAGGAATGTTTCCATTCCATCTGATTGTCCTGCTAGTTTAGATGAGTAAAGATTTTAATAATATTGTAAAAATGTATCATTGATATCTTTTGGTAAAGTCAATATTTCTCCTTGTTCAGATCTAATTTTATGTATCATTTTCTCCTCATCTAATTTTCTAAGCTGGCGTGCCAGTAATTTTTGTGGTTTATCCCCAAATTCAAAGTGTACTTGTTTAGTCTGTTGAAAAAGTTTAATAATCTGATTTGAATATATTTTATTTAGCTTATATTTTAATGATGCAATTTTATTACTTAGCCCCTTTGAAGGGGATATTGCATTTTCAATATCTAATTGTTTTATTTCATTTTCCAACTTTAGTTGAGTCTTTCGATTTTCCTTATTAAAGTATGCGTGTGCTGATATTATCGCACCACGCATAAATGCTTTAAATGTATCCCAAAGCAGTGATGGTGAAATTCCAGGTTTGTCATTAGTTTCAAAAAATAGTTTAATCTGTTTTACCAAGTAATCATAACAAGCCTTATCATTTAATATTTGGGGGTTGAGTCTCCAGTTAGAGGTTTTAATAGTTATGTCTTTTAATTTTTATCTTAAATGTTAATGGAGCATGATCCGAGATAATAATAATATTATGATATTTTGAGTCATACGTAAATGGGATTAGTTTTGAATCTATTAAAAAATAGTCTATCCTTGAATAGGTTCCAAATACAGGGGGAAAAAAATGTGTATTCTCGACCAGATGGGTTATCTGTTCTCCAGATATCCTTAACATTTGCTGTGTTAATAAAATAATTTATAAGTGGACATGACTTAGAAGTGGTTCTCCTTTTCATTGATGATCTGTCTAAATAATTATCTAAGGTACAATTAAAATCACCTCCAATTATTAGATTATGTTGAGTGGATATAGGGATATTGTTAAATATTTTCTTGAAGAATAATGGTTTAACAAAATTAGGACCATATATATTCATAAGGATTACTTTTTTAGAATGTAATTCACCTGTAATTATTATATATCTACCCTCAATATCTTCTATTATTGAGCTTTGTTTAAAAGGTATACCTTTACGAATAATTATTGCTACCCCTCTAGACTTATGTGTAAATGAAGAGCGATATACTTTGGAAATCCATTTTGCTGTTAATCTATGCTGCGCGTCTTTTTTAAGGTGTGTCTCTTGGAGAAAAATAATATCAGATTTCAATCTATTTGAGCTAAAACCTTATCTATTTTAATTGGTTCGTTAATTCACTTAACATTCCAACTACAGAAGGTGATTCCATCACCCCCAATCCTAGTATTTATGTCATACATGTTATTATTAAGGTGGTTTATAATGGAGTAGATGTCTCAGCTCATCTAACCCAATCCTATACCCAAACATCAGATCGATGAAATTTAATTTCTGTATCATTGTCTTATACACACGTCTCTTTGAACTAACTATATAATAACAATCATACTTAAATCCATATAATATATAATATGAAATAAAATACATAATATAAAAGTAATAATAAAAAATGTGAGTAAAGTAAGTGATGTTAGTAAAGTGTAAGGGGGAAAAAAAAGTGACTACAACTATAGTTAGTGCAGTTAGTATTAGTGTAAGCCACACTAGTGTGGCTATTAATCTACGGACCTCTGTGAAAAAAAAATATGTTTTTAAATGCTGATAATTCCAGCTCCGTTTTTGCCTTAAGGGCTATATATGTCGGGGTGGGGTATTAAATTTGTATACTTAATAATTAATTAATAATACTACTAATATCAAATATAATTAGTGTCATAGCACTATATTAGGAGAGCTAACGTACATTTTTAAGGGGTAGGTAATTCAAAACTATATTTATTAATAATCCATCCATCCCTCCTTAACCCCAAGATGGAGTCCATGTCCATTGTTCCTCCTCCTTCCCTGCGGGTCCTCCTTCAGTGTGAATCTTCCTCCTTTTCTGTGGATGGGCAGTATCATCAGGTAAGTGATCAATAATATTCAGTGTTGTTCATCTTCATCTACTTCTTCCTCTACTTCTTCCTCTTCCAGTTTCTTCTGAATGTTTCGAGCGAATTCAAGAGCTTCTGTATGTTTGGTGAAGTGGTGCTCCTTGTTATCATAAGTTACTCTTAATGTTGCCGGGTACATCAGACCATATCTCAGCTTCTTTATGTTCCTCAGGATACCTCTTGTTTCTGTAAATAAAGATCTTCTCTTGGCCACTTCCGCAGGGTAATCTCTGAAGATACTGATGTTGTCTCCCTCATATTTGAGATTTTTCTTACGTATTATTATCTTCATCATATCTTCAAAAACATGATCGTAAGCCACCTTCACAATCATCTGCCTTGGGGGAGCATCCCTCCTAGGGGTACGTCTCAATGCCCTGTGTGCTCGGCCCAGCAGAGGTTCTTGGTCCAAGTTCAGAATATCTTTTATGAGTTTTGCAGCAAATTTTCGAGGGTCTTGATTTCCCTCTCGGCCTTCACTCAATCCAATAATACGCAAATTCTGACACCTTTGACGTCCGTCCAAGTCAATGCATTTCTCAGTTATTTTGTGTAATAATTCTGATAAACGCTTGTTCTCGGCAAGACTCTTCTCGGCTGATTCAGTCAATTCTTTTATTACGTCATTTTATTGGTTAAGTGAGGTTTTAATAGGTTCTAACTTGGTATCCAGCAGCAACTCCATCTCACCAGTTTTACGGTTTACGTCATCCAACTGTTGTTGCAAATCAGTACCCGCTTTATCTTTCCATTCGTCCATCATAGTCTTTACAGTAGTTATAACTTCTTTTTTGAACTCTTCTTTCAAATTTTCATGATACACCAAAATATAATTTCTTAAAGTCTTTATTTCTTCTTTATATTCTTTTTTCATATCCTTAAGCATTTTTTTTAGCTCATCCATAATAATTATTTTGAGGTCATCCATCTTTAAAATATCTTCCTGGGAGGCACTCAAACTCGAGCCCGAGGCTCCAGTGAGGCCTACTTCCTTTTTTCACAGGCTTTTTCACTTGGTGGGGGGGGGGAGCGATGCATCGACATTTTCTTGTTAGAGTCGCGCGCCTGATAACGTCACGCACTTTTTTAACGCTACCGGAGCTGTTCACATCCGTTCTCCTCTGGTGAATAGCTTCAGTTAACCCCTTTTACCCCCGTTTTTAATACAATTTTTAGCGGAGCTGAATGGCGCGAGTTCCACTCACTCCATAGCGCCACCGGAAGTCCAGGTTCCATCCTGACTACTGTACGGAGTTTGCACGTTCTCCTCGTGACCACATGGGTTTCCTCCGCATGCTCCGGTTACCTCCCACAATGCAAAGGCGTGCGGGTTTGTAGGTTGATTGTAAAGTGTAGGAGTAACATAGAACTAGTGTGCGAGGTGATCGTCAGTCGGCACGAACTCGGTGGGCTGAAGGGCCTGTTTCCACACTGTACCTTTAAACTAAACTAAACCCACACCTGCAGACATTCATTGCCATTCAATGAATTTTTACAAATGGTGCAAAAAAAATCTGAAGCGTGGGAAGTAAAACGATTGTCCATGAAGGTATGGGACACATGGAATAAGCTATCGATTATAAATGCAGTCAGCCCCACCTACCCTGACTAAAGGAATTGTTGGAATGTTGATCATTCCACTCCTCATACTGCACTCTGCATCTCTTTTCTAAAAGTAAATACTTTGTATTTTTATTAATTTATTGCAAAAGCCTCAGTGATTAGATGGTGATCTCTTATAATGAACCTGCATAGCTGCCTTAACCTTTGTACCTGATCCCTGCTCTCCGTTTCACATGTTTCTTCCATTTCCATTGCCTTCCTCACTCCCCATCCACCTTTGTTGCTACTCCCACTCATTCTCCGGCTGTGGGTGTTCCAGGCAGAGCCGACACTCACTGCCTGCCTGCCTGCCATTGCCCAGAGGAGTGCGGTATGGTTGCCTACTTAAGCCTCTGTAGTTGACATGGGGAAGGTGGTCCCACAGTGCTGTTCAGTAGTCAGTCACAGGACATTTCTTTTGCACTTCTGCCTTAAGAGGGACTGTTTAGGCACGGCCAGAATGGAGATGGAGAAGCAAGAGATATCAGCTCAACAGATGTACAACTTTAACCATCTGACAGCACAGTGGCACAGATACAGCACAGTGGCACAGGGACAGCACAGTGAGTTGGTGGAGCTGATTCCTCATTGCATCAGAGACCCAGGTTCGATCCCAACCTGAAATGTTGTCTGTGTGGCGTTTGCATGCTCTCCCCATGACCATGTGAGTTTCCTGTGTGCTTCAATTTCCTCCCACTCCCCAAAAGACGTGCAGCTTTGTAGTAAATTGGCTTCTGTAAATCGCCCCTAGTGTAGGGAGTGGATGCTAAAGTGGCATAACAGTCTGTATGTGACTGTATGGCAAATGAAATTCCTCGTATGTTGCAAAACATACTTGGCTGATAAAATATGATTATGATTATGAACTAGTATAAACAGGCGATCGATGGTCTGCATGCGCTCGATGGGCCGAGGAGCCTGTATCCATGCTGCATTATTAACAAAACTAAACAAACAATTTCAGATACAGTCTCCGCTCCTCTTCCCCAAAATATTTAAAATATTTGAGACATTGAAGATTTAAAGATTTTTTTTACACCTTCCCATGTTTAAATAGCTAATGGATATCTTAGTTATATCTTAAAGCACACGGTATTGGGGGTTCAGTATGGATGTGGATAGAGAACTGGCTGGCAGACAGGAAGCAAAGAGTAGGAGTAAACAGGTCCTTTTCAGAATGGCAGGCAGTGACTAGTGGGGTACCGCAAGGCTCAGTGCTTGGACCCCAGCTATTTACAATATATATTAATGATTTGGACGAGGGAATTGAATGCAACATCTCCAAGTTTGCGGATGACACTAAGCTGGGGGGTAGTGTTAGGTGTGAGGAGGATGCTCGGAGGCTGCAAGGTGACTTGGATAGGCTTGGTGAGTGGGCAAATGCATGGCAGATGCAGTATAATGTGGATAAATGTGAGGTTATTCACTTTGGTGGCAAAAACAGGAGGGTAGACTATTATCTTAATGGTGGCAAATTAGGAAAAGGGGAGATGCAACGAGACCTGGGTGTCATGGCACACCAATCATTGAAAGTAGGCATGCAGGTGCAGCAGGCAGTGAAGAAAGCAAATGGTATGTTAGCATTCATAGCAAAAGGAATTGAGTATAGGAGCAGGGAGGTTCTACTGCAGTTGTACAGGGTTTTGGTGAGACCACACCTGGAGTATTGTGTACAGTTTTGGTCTCCAAATCTGAGAAAAGACATTCTTGCCATAGAGGGGGTACAGAGAAGGTTCACCAGACCGATTCCTGGGATGTCAGGACTTTCATATGAGGAAAGACTGGCAGACTTGGCTTGTACTCGCTAGAATTTAGAAGACTGAGGGGGGATCTTATAGAAACTTACAAAATTCTTAAGGGGTTGGATAGGCTAGATGCAGGAAGATTGTTCCTGATGTTGGGGAGGTCCAGAACAAGGGGTCACAGTCTAAGGATAAGGGGGATTTCCTTTAGGACCGAGATGAGGAAAACATTTTTCACACAGAGTGGCGTGTCTCCAGAATTATCTGCCACAGAAGGTAGTTGATGCCAGTTCATTGGCTATATTTAAGAGGGAGTTAGATGTGGCCCTTGTGGCTGAAGGGATCAGGGGGTATGGAGAGAAGGCAGGTACAGGATACTGAGTTGGATGATCAGCCGTGATCATTTTGAATGGCGGTGCAGGCTCGAAGGGCCGAATGGCCTACTCCTGCACCTATTTTCTATGTTTCTATCTTACATAAGAAAAATAGAAGTCCAAAAAAATGACTAATGGAAAGAATTATTTTGAGAGTTGGAGACATTGTGCTTATTGTCCATTCCTTATTATGGAGCAAATTTGAGAGCAATTGTGAATCGAGCATATTGCTCCCTATCAGCAGCCTGTGCAGGTAAAGAGTGCAGATTCCCTACTCTTATAGATGGATTTTTACAACAGATTGATGGTTTTATGGCAACAATGCTAAATTCAGAGTTTAGTTCAGTCCCCAATGGATGTGGTAGATTTAAACTTGGGTCCATTGTTATTTGTGCAGGCCAAGTCAGTAGATATTTTTAAGGCGGAGATAGATAGATTCTTGATTAGTACAGGTGTCAGAGGTTATGGGTAGGAGGCGGGAGAATGGGGTTAGGAGGGAGAGATAGATCAGCCATGATTGAATGGCGGAGTAGACTTGATGGGCCGAATCGCCTAATCCTACTGCTATTCCTTATGACCTTATGTCTCTGAATCACCGCTGTAATCGGTAAATCCAACAAGCGTGTGATTAGGCGGCACACATTACTGCAGAGAACCAAACTCAATAAAATGGACAAGCAAACTAACATCAGCTTGTTGTAATGGTCGCCCCATTACAGGAAGAAAGTGCAGCCTTTGGAGTGGGTGCAGAAAATATTTACCACAATGCTGCCCAGGCTATGGGGTATTAGCTACAAGGAGAGGTCCGACAAACTTAGATCATTTTCTCAATGATATCAGAGGCTGAAGGGAGACCTGATAGAGGTATATCCTATTATGAGAGGCTGTAGGATCGACAGTCAGAACCTTTTTCCCCGGGTGAAATATCAAAGACTAGAGGGCATAGCTTTAAGATGAGAGGGGTAAAATTTAACGGAGACTAGACGACCCGTGGACCCGTTGGGTCCCCATTGTGACCCCAGTCAAGTGCACATGTAAGTACGAGATCAAAATGGCGATCTCAAAATGGCGCCTGGCGCGGCAACCCTCCCCCACGTGGACCCATTGTGATGCCAGAGATCCCCGTTGTGATGCCAGTCAAAGGGAAAACATTTATAAAGGGAAATACTTTGTAAAATCGAACAAAACTTGCTGCTGCACACCCCAAGCAAATGGTGAGTAAGGCATCCCTAAAATCGTGTACCATTTTGGCTGTATTTTGGGAACATACATACATACATACATACATACATACATACATACATACATACATACATACATACATGCAAGATGAGACTTATGTATAGATGTGTGGGGCAAGTTTTTTTACACAGAGGGTGGTGGGTGCCTGGAACATGCTGCCAGCGGGTGGTGATGGAGGCAGATATGATATTGGGTGTTTAAGAGGCTTTTACATAGGTTTATGGACATGCGGGGAATGTTGGATATGGATGATGTGCAGACAGTTTATCTTGACATCAAGTTCAGCACAGACACGGTGGGCCGAAGGGCCTGTTTCTTTGCCACACTGTTCAATGCTCTGAAATAGGAAATTATGACTTTCATAAATGGGATTTCAAGCCAGGCCATCTTTGGTTTAGTTTGGAGATATAGCGTGGAAACAGGTCCTTTGGCCTAATGAGTCTGTGCTGACCAACGATCACCCATGTACTATGTGTTACCCAGTCTCACATCCTGCACACTGGGGGAAATTTACATAAGCCAATTAACCAACAAACCTGCACATCTTTGGAATGTGGAGGGAAACAGAAGCACCCGGAAAAAGCCCATGCGGTCACAGGGACAACGTACAAACTCCACACAGACAGCACCCATAGTCAGGATCTAACCTGGATCTCTGATGCTGTAAGGCAGCAACTCTACTGCTGTGCCACTCCATTCTCTCGTAAGGCTGGGTAAATTTTGTACAGTCTTTCACAATATGGGGAACAAGGAAATGGCAGATGAGTTGAACAGGTACTTTGGATCCGTCTTGACTAAGGAGGACACAAACAATCTTCCTGATCTACTAGTGGTCAGAGGATCTGGGGTGATCTACTAGTGGTCAGAAGGACAAGGGAGAGCCAGTGGATGTAGTGTACCTGGAATTTCAGAAAGCATTTGATAAGGTCCCACACAGGAGATTAGTGGGCAAAATTAGGGCACATGGTATGGTGCTGACAAGAATAGAAAATTGGTTGGCAGACAGGAAACAAAGAGTAGGGATTAACAGATCCCTTTCAGAATGGCAACAGTGACTAGTGGGGTACCGCAAGGCTCGGTGCTGGGACCGCAGCTATTTACAATATACATCAATGACTTAGATGAAGTAACATTAGCAAATTTGCAGATGACACAAAGCTAGGTGGCAGTGTGAACTGTGAGGAGGACGCTATGAGAATGCAGAGTGACTTGGACAGGTTGGTGAGTGGGCTTATGCATGGCAAATGCAGTTTAATGTGGATAAATGTGAGGTTATCCACTTTGGTAGCGAAAAAAGGAAGGCAGATTACTATTTAGATGGTGTCAAGTTGGGAAAAGGGGAGGTACAACTGGATCTGGGGGTCCTTGTTCATCAGTCAATGAGAGTAAGCATGCAGGTACAGCAGGCAGTGAAGAAAGCGAATGGCATGTTGGCCTTTATAACAAGAGGAGTTGAGTATAAGAGGAAAGAGGTCCTTCTGTAGTTGTACGGGCCCAAGTGCGACCACACCTGGAGTATTGTGTGCAGTTTTGGTGCCCTAATTTGAGGAAGGACATTCTTGCTATTGAGGGACATTGTGTACATTTGGGGTTTAGAGAGATGAGAGGGGATCTTATTGAAACATATAAAATTATTAAGGGTTTGGACACACTAGAGGCAGGAAACATGTTTCCGATGTTGGGGGAGTCCAGAACCAGGGGTCACAGTTTAAGAATAAGGGGTAAGCCATTTGGAATGGAGATGAGGAAACACTTTTTCTCACAGAGAATTGTGAGTCTGTGGAATTCTCTGCCTCAGAGAGCGGTGGAGGCCAGTTCTCTGGATACTTTCAAGAGAGAGCTAGATAGGGCTCTTAAAGATAGTGGAGTCAGGAGATATGGGGAGAAGGCAGGAACGGGGTACTGATTGGGGATGACCAACTATGATCACATTGAATGGCGGTGCTGGCTCGAAGGGCCGAATGGCCTACTCCTGCACCTATTGTCTATTATCTAATACTAGAATAAGCATGTATGTGATCTACAGGTATTAGTATTCAACCTCCTTCAGTCCCCTACACTGAAGCATGAGACATCTTCAAACGTGCAATATGAAACACTGCAGATTGGGTAAACATGTCCAGTGTGGTCATTCATCTTCTGTGGTTCAGTTCAAGTCCTTGTGGCCGTGGAATTACAGTCGGAAACCTTGCCTCTCCAAACATCCTGTGTTTTGCCTACATCAAACAGGATGATGCAGCCGTTCCAAGTCCCGTAAAAAAACTTCCTGCGTTATTTGTAAACAGTTGTAGTTAGTTACTCCAGGGTTGCTTGGTTGGAACAATGTTTCTTGATCCAACAGTTAACAACATTTTTGAAGAACTAACTATATTAACCACAGGCATATCAGCATGGTGGTGCAGCAGTTGAGTTGCAGCTGTACAGCGCCAGAGACCCGGGTTCGATCCTGACTACGGGTGCTGTTGGGACGGAGTTTGTACGTTCTCCCCGTGACCACGTGGGTTTGCCCCCGGGTGCTTCGGTTTCCTCCCACACTCCAAAGACGTGCAGGTTTGATGATTGGAATGGGTGTCATGGGTTATGGGGAGAAGGGAAGAGAATGGGTTTGAGATGTAGATCAGCCATAATTGAATGGTGGAGTCGACTTGATGGGCCGAATGGTCTAATTCTGCTCCCGCAACTTATGAACGTGATCTTATGAAAGCTTGCAGGTTAATTGGCTTCTGTAAATTGTAAATAGTCCATAGTGTGTAGGATAGTGCTAGTGTATGGTGTGATCAGTGGCCGGCATGGTCTTGGTGGGCCGAAGGGCCTGTTTCCGCGCTGTATGTCTAAAGTCTAACCATTATCTAGCTAACAGATATTTTTTATCCATCGTCTGTTTTGCTACATTCTAGTCTCTGATGAACATAATTACACAGATACATTACCTACCAAGGGACACGTTATACATTCACCTCATTACACGATTAGTTTGTCTTGGAAAATCTCTCCCCTAGACGCCCAACTGCTAATCAATTAACATTCCACGGAATGCCCAAAACTATAGCTCACAAATATAAAAAGGTAATTCAGAAGAAAGCTCTTAACCCAGTGATTGATTAGAAAGTGGAACATTTTACCACTCGGTACAGTTCAGCTAAACCATACACATACATTTAAGGACACAAAGTGTTGGAGCAACTCAACAAGTCAGGTAGCATCTCTGGAGAACATGGATAGGTGATGTTTCGGGCTGGAACCCTTCTTCAGACGGGGGCGGGGGAAGGGGAAGGGGAAGAAGAGGTGGAAGAGACGAAAGGCAAGGCAAAGCGCAGCAAGTAATAGGTGGACCATTTAAAGTGTGGCACATGAAGGAGGAAGGAGCCTGACCTCTCCTGGTAGCTTATGCCACATAATATAGGCAGCACTTCCTGCACCCTCCACAAAAGCTTCCCGTAATGGGGCGACCATTACAACAATCAATCAATCCATTTTATTTGTATAGCACATTTAAAAACAACACACATTGACCAAAGTGGAGCACATCAGTGCAGTTACTAATGTGCTATACACAATGGTACACAGATCTAACAATACATACATAAACTGTTTACAGCGCCCCCTCAGAGGACCGCAAAAACGCTAGGAAGTAGAAATAGGTTTGGAGCCTCGACTTCAAGGAGTCGATGGAGGGGGCAGTTCTGATGAGGAGCGGGATGCTGTTCCACAGTCTAGATGCTGCAACCGCAAAAGCAAGGTCACCCCTGATCTTAAACCTAGACCGCAGGATGGTCAGTAGCCCCAAGTCGGCCGACCTGAGGGACCTGGAAGTGGAATGGTGGGTTAGATGATTTTGATAAAGGTGGGGGGGGGCTTTATTCGTATACCATTACAAATATTCGAATACGGGCTTTATTCGTATACAAAGCCCGTGAAGGGCTTTGCATACGAATAAGAGGAGCTTGAAGTTGATCCTGTACTGTACTGGGAGCCAGTGGAGAGAGGCCAGAATTGGGGTGATGTGGTCCCTTTTACGGGTGCCCGTCAGAAGCCTCGCTGCGGCGTTTTGAACCAATTGCAGGCGGGACAGGGATGATTGGCTGATGCCAGTGTAGAGGGAGTTGCAGTAATCAAGGCGGGAGGAGATGAATGCGTTGATGAGTTTTTTCAAGGTCGTCGAATTGGAGGAATGGTTTGAATTTAGCTACGGTACGAGGCTGGAAGAAACTAGCTTTTACCACAGAGTTGACTTGCTTGTCAAACTTTAATGCGGAGTCAAATATCACGCCAAGGTTTTTGACGTGCGGTCTGACCAAGGAGGTTAAGGCTTCCAAGGCTGCCTGTTATTGTTTTGATGGAGTCTGAGGGGCTGAGGAGGATGACCTCAGACTTGCTCTCGTTTAGTTGGAGGGAGTTCTGGGCCATCCAACATTTTATGTCCTCGAGGCAGTGCATGAGGCTGATTAAATTTGACCGGTTGTTGGGTTTCAGGGGAGATAGAGCTGTGTATCATCTTGTTAATGCGTGATGTAAATCTTTTTTGTAGCTTTGTCCATTTTATGGAATGGAGAGCTTGCTTCTCTGCAGTAATTTAAGTGTGACCTAATCACTGCAAAGGTTAGGCGTGGTAGTTGAGATGGACTGTAGATGCCAGCATTAGTTTGGATGGTCTCTCCAGTGCTGCGCGCGTGGTAGATACAGCCCGCCTGGCTAACCAGCCTGCTGCGTCTTACCTTGGTTAACCATCGCTGTCTCGATGAGCTCCAGTGTCTGGTCATCATCACACAGATCATAGGGCATGTTCCCATCTGCATTGACCGCTAGCAGGTTCGCTCCCCTGTAACGTGAGGAGTGGCAGTAAGTCACTGTGGACCGCGGGATCAAAGCACTCTTTCACTTGCAAACAGCAAAAAGAGACACAAGAGACTGCAGATGCAGGAATCTGGACTCCATCTACGCTTCACGCTATCTTGACAAGGCCGCCAGCATAATCAAGGTTCATTCTCACCCTCTTGTCCCCTCTCCCATCAGGCAAGAGGTACAGAAGTGTGAAAACGCACACTTCCAGATTCAAGGAGAGTTTCTTCCCAGCTGTTATCGGGCAACTGAACCAACTAGAGAGCGATCCTGACCTAACATCTATCGCACTGGAGACCTTCAGACTATCTGGAATCAGACTTTACTGGACTTTATCTTGCACTGAACGTTACTCCCTTTATCCTGTATCTGTGCACTGTGGACAGCCTGATTGTGATCATGTGTAGTCTTTCCGCTGATGGGATGGCAATGCAATCCAATGGTTAAATGACTAGGGGGGAGGAAGGGGACAAGGGGGGGAGGGGAGGGGAGTGTAGATGGAAGTTACTTAAAATTGGAGGATTCAACTTTCATACCGCTGGATTGTAAGTTACCCAAGCAAAATATGTTCTGCTTCATAGGTTTTGGTTAATGAAGTCATTGACTAAAGATAATGAAATTAAATTAGGTCGACCCAAAGCAAGGCGCAATATTTCATGTAATTTCCCTTGTAAGAGAGCAATGAAGGGAAGACATTTTGTCAGGTACGTGGTTAGAAAAGGTTTAGAGGGATATGGGCTGATTGCAGGCAAATGGGACTAGCCTTGATGGGCTTCTTGGTTGCCATGGACATTGGGCCAAAGGACCTGTTTCTGTTCTGACACTCCTTCCCTGTGAGGCAGCCCTTGGTTATCAGGGAGCACCATCATTAGGGGCATGCTAATTAGTGAGTTTGGTTTAGTTTAGTATAGAGATACAACATGGAATAGCCTCTTCGGTCCACCGAGTCCACGCTGACCATCGACCATAATCAGAGAAAACCCACAAGGTCACAGGGAAGAACTTGCAAACTCCACACGGGCAGCATCGGAGGTCAGGATCAAACCTGGGTCTCTGGTTCTGTGAGGTGGCAGCTCTACCAGCTGTGCCACTCCCTAAGATTTACCAAAGGAGGTGAGTCCTTCTTCAAAGGTCTTTATGCAGAATCCCTTTAGTTCCAAGTCTGTAGCTTTCGGCTCAGAAATAATTAACGAGATAGCAAAAGATAACAAGGGCGGCACAGTGATGCAGCAGTAGAGCTGCTGCTTACAGCACCAGAGACCCAGGTTCGATCCCGACTACAAGTCTGTGTGGAGTTTGCATGTTCTCCACGTGACCGTGTGGGTTTGCTCCGGGTGCTCCGGTTTCCTCCCACATCCCAATGATGAGCAGATTTGTAGGTTCATTGACTTTGGTAAATTGTCCTTAGTTTGTAGGATAGAACTAGTGCATGGGTGATCGCTGGTCGGCGCGGACTTGGTGGGCCGAAGGGCCTGTTACCACTGTATCTCTAAATTAAACTGCTCTAAATTGGTCTAAACTAAACTAACCTAAATAAACTGAGTTAAACTGAACTACACTACACTAAACTAAACCATGCCAGGCTTAAATAAGGACAATCCCCCTTCAGAAATGACTGGCAGAAACTGACCGCTCTATCAGGAGCTTCACCAGGTTGGCGTGCCGACACGTTGCTGCTGCATGCAATGGTGTCCACAGCTCGTTGTCCGTCGCATCCACATGGGTCCCATACTCCAGGAGCAGCTTCACCATATCTTCAAAGTTGTCGATACAAGACTGGAAGACAATCGCAAAGTGTTACACAGACAAGGATGCAAATATTCAATATATTGCTCCCCTACAGAGACTATAGGCGTGGAATTGGGCAATGTTGGCAGGGCGGTTTTTATCGCATGTGATTTGGGGGCGGCACATTGATGCGGCGGTAGGTTTGCTGCCTTACAGCGCCAGAGACCGGGGCCTGATCCTGACCTCGGGTGTTGTCTGTACGTAGGTTGTACGTTCTCCCTGCGACGGTGTTGGTTTTCTCCGGGTGCTCCGCTTTCCTCCCACATCCCAAAGACATACAGGTTTGTAGGTTAATTGGTTTTGGTAAAATTGTTCATTATTCCTGGTGTAAAGGATAGTGTTAGTGTATGGGGTGATCGCTGGTCGGCAAAGATTTGGTGGGCTGAAGGGCCTGTTTCCATGCTGTATCTCAAAATTCTAAAGTATAAAGTATTTTATTATTATGCCAAAATGATGATTCATTTCTTTTTAAAACTTCTTGCTAGCCATGCATTAAAGTCAGGAGTCGTGTGCGGATATGATCTGGATAGGATAGCACGAGGGATGAAAATCCATGAGCAAGAATTTGTTCTGATATCATCCCTTCAAATTGACAACTTTATTCAGAGCTCCCCCAGGTTTGATCTTACTACCTCCAATGGCTAGTGCAGGAAACATCCATCACCGACATGTTAAGCACACTAACTTCCATAGAAGGCTTCAAGCCCTGTCCCACAGTACGAGTTCATTCAAGAGCTCTCACGAGTTCATTTAAGAGCTCTCCCGAGTTAAAAATAAAACCAAACTCATGGTAAGCACGTAGAATGAACGCAGCGGGTACATCGGAGCTCGGGACGTCTCTTAGCGGCTCGTAACACTAACGGCAACTACTCTGGAAACGCGGTAAGCTCGGGAAGACTCGTGAAGATTTTTCACCATGTTGAAAAATGTCCACGAGAGCCCCGAGTACCTACGAGCAGCCATTACCGTAAATCTCCGAGTTCGAATCAGGGCAAACTCGGGAGAGCTCTTGGAATGAACTCGTACAGTGGGACAGGGCTATTAGAAAGTTGAATTAATTGTACATTGCAATGTCCCCAACAACCCTCACCAGCTTCAACAGATGCACCATAGAAAGCATTTTATCAGGATGCATCACAGCATGGTTTGGGAACAGCTCCACCCAAGACCGCAAGAAATTGCAGAGAATTGTGGACGCAGCCCAGACCATCACACACAAACCAACTTCTCTTCCATTGACTCCATCTACACTTCATGACACCTCGGCAAGGCAACCAGCAGAATCAAGGATGACTCTCACCCTGGTCACTCCCTCTTCTCCCCTCTCCCATCAGGCAAGAGGTACAGATGTGTGAAAACGCACACCTGCAGATTCAGGCAACTGAACCACCAACTAGAGATGGTCCTGACCCACCATCTACCTCATTGGAGTCCTTCAAACTGTCTTTAATCAGACTTTACTGGACTTTATCCTGCACTACACATTTTCCCCTTGATCCTGCATCTGTACACTGTGGACGCGTGTTTGATTGTAGGCATGTTTGGTTTTTTCGCTGACTGGATAGCACTCAACAAAAAAGCGTTTCCCTGTACCTCGGTACATGTTATGATAATAATAATAGTAATAAACTAAACTAATATACTTAATGTTACTGAACTCCAAAGGCATGGACTGCTGAAGATCGACATGGCAACTGAGGGGTTTAAATGTCATTATTTAAATAAATTCAGAATTAAAATGAAGCATCAGCAGCAGCAACTCCCCAACTTAATTAAAAACCAGTCCAGTTCATTAATTTCCAATGAAAGCAACTTGACATTTTCACCAGATGTGAACTCTATGTCATTCCAGTTACATCAATGCGATCGATTCTTCACTAAAAAGGCAAGCAAGCCAATACATATGGGTGAACATAGGAATGAGTAATAAATATAGATCTTGGCAGCGATGCTCATAATCCCATTGTTAAGTATATAACACTGTTATCTCCGAATCAGACAGGTGTCATGCCATGTGCTCCTATATACTTAGACAACAATGTATCTGGGGATGTGTGCGACTCCTGACATTAATCAATGAATAATCAATACAAATATTTGATAAAATATATTAAAATCAATGTAAAAGACTGAACACTGATGGCAAAGTCAGTAAAATATTCTGTGTCTTTTGTAACTGTCTAAATCAATAGTTATTCCAATACCTCAATGAGATTAGTGTGAAATGTAAAGGGCCTGTCCCACTTTCATGACCTAATTCACAACCTTTTTTTACTCGTGGACATTTTTCATCAGGCTAGAAAAACGCCCCGACCTACTTGATGCCACGAGTAGCTACGACCAGCATCACGACCTACCTACCACCTCCTACAACCTCCTACGACCTTGTGACGACCATGCTACGAGTATGAGCCAAGGGCAAACTCGGCAGAGGTCATGAATTAGGTCGTGAAAGTGGGACAGGCCCTTAATACTGAGCAGTCACAGAACAAGTCTGAAGAAGGGTCCAGACCCGAAACGTCACCAGAGGTGCTGCCAAAGTACCGTTGAGTTACTCCAGCATTTTGTGTCTATCATTGATATAAACCAGCGTGTGCAGCTCATTTTTATTACAGTCACAGAACAACTAGCTTTGATTTTAAATATTACTAGACTAAGTTGGGTCCCAGTCACACGGGAGGCCTGGTCCCCAAACACAACCCGTTCCCCCAACGCAATATTCCACCACTCACCCATAGCCCCTAACTGCAGAGGCACGGCTCATTTCCGATCATCCCTCCCCCTCCATGTGTGGGAGGGGAGGAGGGGAGGAGGGGAGGGAGGGAGGAAGTGGGGTCTGTGGCAGGGGGGAGGGTGTGCGGTGGGAGGGGAGGGGGTGAGAGGGTGATATAGGAGGAGGAGAGATGTGGGGTGTGAGGTGTGGGATGTGTGGCCGGGGGGGTGGGATGGGAGGGGAGGTGTGTACGTGGGTGGGAGGGGTGTGGGAGGGGGGGGAGGAGGGATATGGGAGGAGGAATGGGGGAGGGGGTGTCTGTGGGCGGGGAGAGGGGTGTGTGGGCGGGGGGGTGGGTTCTGGGAGCAGGGTGGATGTGGGGGGGAGGGGTGTGGGGGCAGGGGGGGATGGGTGCGTGGGCGGGGGTGTTGTGGGGGAAGGGTGGCATATGGGCGGGGGGGGTTGTGGGGGTGGGGGGGCTGTGGGCGGGGGGAGCGGGATAGAGAGCTCAGAGAAAAGACGGGGAAGAGCCACGGGGAGAAGGGGGTATCACGGTGGAAGTAGGCAGAAGCCAGCGAGGGGGACCAGAGGGGAAGAGGCTGGAACTAGAGGTGCGATGGGCCTCTACGCTCCTCGACGACATCCACGGGCTGGGCAGGGCCGGCTTTCAGTCCCTCCGAAAATTGTGTCCGGTTCGAGACCTCCGCCGGCCGTCCAGAGCGTCCCGCAGCTCCAGTAAAGACGCGATGGCGCAGGAAGGAGAAGAGACTAATCCGCGCCGCGCTGACTGGCAGGAGGGGAGATGGATCTATGCACGCACGGTTTTTAAGACTTTTAAACCTCGCTAACTTTTACATTATGCCACTGATTGGAACGAAGCTTGGTGCACTCGCAGCACAGGAGATCGGTGAGTGGGCTGGCAAAAAATCGTAGCTCCATCACGTATCATTTTTGCGCAAATAGAAAAAACTGCCAAACCGGAAGATAACATGATCAGGTTTTTAGTTATGTATAAATAGATTTAGTGCTTCATAAGCGACCTATAAACTTTCTCTTCTTCTGCATAATGCATAACTGTCCCTGGAGCGGGGCTTGAATTTACAATATGTAGAAACAAAGAACTGCAGATGCTTGTTTATACCGAAGACAGACACAAAATGCTCGTGTAACTCAGTGGGTCAGGCAGGTTCTTCAGATGAAAATCACCTATGCTTTTACTCCAGTAATGCTGCATGACCCGCTGAGTTACTCCACTACTTTGTGTCTATCTTTGAACTTACAAATCAGACTCTGGCAAGAATGAAACTGAACTGGCCTCCTCTCTCTTACACACACATACACACCCTTGGAGAACACAAACCTACATCATTTGCAAAGAAAGAACTGCACATTTACACATGAAGAATCCACGTAAAGCAAAACTTGAGGGACTGAAGGCGTGCAGATAATCATCATCCCTTCCCTTTTAAGCTTGTCTGTAATCGGCAGTCATTGTCTATTGAGCTTTATAATCAGACGATAAACAACTCCCCTTATCATCTCGTTTAGTGGCGCACTCGCTTAATCTCATCCCTACTGTAAAAATATTCCATCATCGGGTGACTCAGTGGCGCAGCGGTAGAGTTGCTGCCTCACAGCGCCAGAGACCCGGGTTCGATCCTGACTGTGAGTGCTGTCTGTCATGAGTTTGTACGTTCTCCCTGTGACCATGAGGGTTTTTGTCCGGGTGCTCCAGCTTCCTCCCACACTCCGAAGATATAAAGGTTTGTTGGTTAATTGCCTTCTGTAAATTGTAAATTGTCCCTAGAATATAGGATAGTGCAAGGGTACGGGGATTGCTGGTCAGCGCGGGCTCAATGGGCCGAAGGGCCTGATTTCCGTGTTGTATCTGTGTTAACACAAATATAAAATGTCTCTGCTTGCATCAGAGTAAACCCACACGGTAACAGGGAGAATGTAGAAACTCCGCACAGACAGCGCCCAGAGTCAGGAGTGAAGCCGGGTCTCTGGCGCTGTGAGGCAACAACACTACTGTGCTGCTTCTCGTACAGTCACGAATAAGTCTAACAGTTGAATTTAACTTTGCCAGCTGCCGCACTGGGATTTTACCTCACGTCTGCAGGCCATGATTTTGAATACCAGTCCAATAATTTATGCACCATGTTACTCTGCTTCAAGGCATTAATCTCCAGCACACAGCTATGAGAAACCGCCAGGAAAAAATCTCAAGAAAACAGAGTGTATTGATGATTATCCTCAGTTTTTTTTAAACTATCAATTACTTCATAAAATTGCTGCCAGGTTTAACTGGATTTCACACTTTAGACTATAGAAATACAGCGCCGAAACAGACCTGTCAGCGACTGAGTCCGCGCCGACAGCGATCCCCGTACACGAGCACTATCTTACCACCAGGGACAATTTACAATTTTGCTGAAGCCAATTAACCTACAAACCTGTACGTCTTTGTAAAGTGGGAGGAAACCGGAACACCTGGAGAAAACCCACGCAGTCACGGGGAGAAGGTACAAACTCTGTACAGACAGCACCCGTAGTCAGGATCAAACCCGGGTCTCTAGCGTTGTACGGCAGCAACTCTAGTGCTGGGCCACTGTGCTGCGTTTGGGTGTTACCCAAAACTGAGTGACACCCGGAAATAAAATCTCAAGAAAACTGATTGTATTGATGATTATCCTCATTTTATTTAAACTATTAATTCATTAATAAAAAGCAAATTGCAGACGAGTTTAACCGGATAGGCTGTTTGGAGGCGGCAGGAAATCTCTGCAAGAATACATGGCTTGTGGACCAAACCTCCTCTTGATTCTCCCTCTCTAAGCCTCTACAGGCACTGGATTGTCCATCCACCCTATGACCCCTGGCCTTGCACGACACAACCAAAGAGTCAACCAAGATAATGAGAATTTCCCAGCTGCAAATGTGGAGAGGTTTTATTGTAAACGATGATGGTTTGCTCACTTTCAGCTGCTTCAATGTTTGGGATCTTTCCAAAGTCACATCCAACAGATTAAAAGCACCATTAAGGAGGCAGCTTCTCCTACAGTCACAAAGCAGTGAGCCATAAGCACCAAGTCTGCACTGATCCTCAAGCAAGGCAAGGTATCGCAGCGGTAGAGTTGCTGCCTCACAGCACCAGAGACCCGAGTTCGCTCCTAACTACAGGTGCTGTCTGTACGGAGTTTGTAGGCTAATTGGCCTCTGTAGAAATAAAATGACCCCCAAACGTGTGTAGAATGGATGAGAAAGTGTCCAAGATGGCGCCAAAACCAGGCGCCTCTTTGCGTGCTGGTCCCGGAAGTGAACGTGCTGTCACACATTACAATCGCTCCACTCTTTTAAATCTTTATTTCAACAGGCAGCAATTAACTGTGCTATCTGTACTCTGTGTGTGGCTGGATTGTAATCATGTGTGGTCTTTTCGCTGACTGGATAGCATGCAAAAGAAAAAGCTTTACACAGTACCTCCGTAGATGTGACAATAATATAGGAACTAAATACACTAAACTAAATCTAATGCAGACAGGTGATCAATGGTTGGCCGGCCAGTTTCCATGCTATATCTCTAAACTAAAAACCTGTTAGTGAACATTACATTAAATGCACCATTGGCATCTGATAACACTGCAGATTGGACAATTTACTAATAGATTGGCATTATGTTTTTAACTTGACATCATGATGGCACGAACATTGGGGGGCCAAAGGGCCTGTTCCTGTGCTGTACTGTTCTATCTTCTACGCTCTAGTTATGATGAAGGATTTTAACCTGAAACATTCATTCTTCTTCTCTTTGCTTGCAAGTAAGAATTTCATTGTTTTGTTGTCGGTATATATGACGACAAAAACATGTTTTAATTATTTAGACTTCAGAGATACAACACGAAACAGGCCCTTCAGCCCACCGAGTCCGTACCGACCAGCGATGACCCCGTACACTCGCACTATCCTACACACTAAGGACAATTACAACTTTTTTTTTTACAGGAAGCAATTAACCTCCAATCCTGTAAATATTTGGAGGGTAGGAGGAAGCCGGAGCACCCGGAAAAACACATGTGGTCAGGGGGAGAGCGTACAAACCCCGTACAGACAGCACCCGTAGTCAGGATCGAACCTGGGCCTCCGGTGCTGAAGGCAGCAGCTCGACCGCTGCACCAACTTGGATGGACTAGTTGGGATTCTGCTCATTCCCTTGAACCACTGGAGCATCCCTAGTATTTTTGCTTTTATTCTTGTTCGAATGGCTTGGATCCCAATTTTAAATTAAAGCTGAGATTTTATAATGATGATCACTTTTGCTAGAACAACATTATTAAAACACTCGCCTCCCCTCCCTTAAAAACGTTCCCTAAAACCTATCTCTTTGATGATCCTTTCATCCCCAACAGCCTTCCTTATCTCAGTGTGGCTTTGTCTGTGGTGGCACAGAGGCACAGCTGGTGAAGCTGCTGTGGAGATGAGTGGTCGACTGTGGGATGAGTTAATGAAGGAATGGAGGGAATAATGTGTGGGAAGGAACTGCAGATGCTGGTTTAAACCGAAGAGAGACACAGAAAGCTGGAGTAACTCAGCGGGACAGGCAGCATCTCTGGGGAGAAGGAATGGGTGACGTTTCGGATCGAGACCCTTCTTCAGACTTGTTAGGGATAAGGGAAATGAGAGATATAGACGATGATGTGGTGCGATAAAGAAGAACTAATAAAAAATATGCAAAAAAGTAATGTTGATAAAGGAAACAGGCCATTAGCTGTTTAGAGAAGTTAGTGTGACTTGGGTGGGGGAGGGATAGAGAGAGAGGGAATGCCAGGGCATCCTGAAGTGAGAGAAATCACTATTTATACCACTAAGTTGTAATCTGCCCTAGCGAAATATGAGATGTTGTTCCTCCAATTTACGTTTAGCCTCACTGACACTGGAAGAGACCTTAGACAGAAAGGTCTGTGTAGGAATGGCAAGGAGAATTAAAGTGGGTTAGGACAGGATTAGCGTATGAATGGGTGCTTCATGTAAGGACAGCATGCCCTTGGTGGGCCGAAGGGCCTGCTTCCAATGCTGTATTTCCCTATGATTCCTAGACTTCTCTGAAGTCAGAAAACCTGTGAAGCTAAAATAGCAAAGATTTCCAAGCAGAGAGAACATTTAAAGGTGGCACAGTGGTAGAGTTGCTGAGACCTGGGTTCGATCCTGACTATGGGTGCTGTCATTACGGAGTTTGTACATTCTCCCTATGACTGTGTGGGTTTTCACCGGGTGCTCCGGTTTCCTCCCGCATTCCAAAGATGTATAGGTCTGTAGGTTAATTAACTTTGGTAAAATTGTGATTTGTCCCTAGTGTATGGGATAGTGCGTGTGTACGGGTGACCACTGGTTGGCACGAAAGGGCCGAAAGGCCTGTGTCCACACTGTACCTCTAAAGTCTAGTCACTCACCCCCACACCCCGCTTAGTTTTAGTTTAGTTGATTATTGTCATGTGTACTGAGGTACAGTGAAAAGCTTTATGGTGTGTGCTATCCAGTCAGCGAAAAGACTACGCATGATGACAATCGAGCCATACACGGTGTACTGACACAGGATAAAGGAGTAACGTTTAGTGCAAGGTAAAGGTTCCCTCTTGGAACCCATTGTAAAGTAGTCAGTTCCTTGAAGGGAAAACAAGCTACTTCTGTTGGCTTATCTATTAACATCTACCATTTCCCGGACTTATTTCCCGTGGGAGGGGAGGGGTGCGTTGGGAGAAGCCCACATAACGGTTTAAAAGAATGATATATTATATATATATATATATATATATATATATTATATATTTGCCCATATATATACTCCACCCACAAGTAACAACATGACATACAGTGGCAGTTACGAATTACTCAGAAAACACTAAACATTAATAATAATAAACCATTAATGATAAAACACCATTGATCAAGCATGTGAACCAACAAAATACCAGATCAAAGGGAGGCTACAGATTTTTGGCTGTTGAGTAGAGCAACTACTCATGGATAAAAACTGTTTTTATGTCTGGCTGTGGCAGCTTTGACAGTCCGGAGTCGCCTTCCAGAGGGAAGTGATTCAAAGAGTTTGTGGCCAGGGTGAGAGGGGTCGGAGATGATCTTGCCCGCTCGCTTCCTGGCCCTTGCAGTGTACAGTTCATCAATGGAGGGAAGGTTGCAGCCAATAACCTTCTCTGCTGATCGGACGATTCGCTGCAGCCTCCAGGTGTCGTGCTTGGTGGCTGAGCCAAACCAGACCATGATGGAGAAGGTGAGAATGGGCTCTACGATGGCCGTGGGAGGTACATCCTCTGTTGTGCCTTTTTGACTGTGGAGTCGATGGTAGCCCCCCACTTAAGATCCTTGGAGATGATGGTTCCCAGGAACTTAAAAGACTTCACAGATGTGACTGTGGCGTTGTTGATGGTGAGTGGGGTGAGGGGAGAGGGGGCTCTCCTAAAGTCTACAATCAATTCCACTGTCTTAAGAGCATTGAGCTCTAGGTTGTTGCGATGGCACCAGGACGCCAGCTGTGACACTAGACTATACTGGACTAAGTCGGACCCGTTGGGTCCCAGTCACACGAGAGGCTTGGTCCCTCCATCGCAACCCATTCCCCAATGCAATATTCCACTACCCACCTGTTCCCCAACACAACCCGTTCCCTCAAAGCAATATTCCACCACTCACCCATAGCCCCTAACTGTGCAGGCATGGCTCATTTCCCCTCATCCCCCAGCACTCCCCCCCCTTCCTCTTCATGTGTGGGAGGGGGGTGGGGGAAGGGGGTGTGGGGAAGGGGGTGGGGGAATGGAGGTGTGGGTGAAGGGGGGGTGGGGTGTGTAGGAAGGGGGGGTGTGGATGAAGGGGGGTGTGGGAATGGGGGGTTGTGGGAAGGGGGGATGTGGGGGAAGGAGGGGTGTGGAGGAAGGGGGGTGTGGGGGAAGGGGGTGTTTGCAGAGGGAGGGGGAAGCGGGGTGTGGGAAAGGGGGGTGGTTGCAGCAGACGCAGCTCGCACGCTGCTCACCCCGCACTCTGCTCACCCCACACCTTCAGCTTTCGGCCTCACGCATCAGCTCCCTGTCCCACTCCGACTTCACTCAGAGGCTTCTGGTTCAACTTAACAGCTCCCAGCTCGTCGTGCTGGTCTCCGCAGAAGCAGCCTACACGATGCTCTCTGCCCGCACGCTGCTCTCTGCCCGGACGGTTTGTGGACTCAATTAGCACGGCTTGTGGACTCACTCAGCGTGGCTCACGGACTCTGCCCCGCCTCCGGGGTTTTATTCTCCACACCCCGGTGATTGACAGCGGTTGCCGGAAGGTAACTGACAGGCGAGAAGACAAATCTGCTGATATCATGATTTTTTTAAACTTCATAACTTTTGTAATATTCCGCCGATCGGAACAAAACTTGGAGCAGAGGAGAACGGTGCGTAAGGTGGCGAAAAATCCTAGCGTTATAGGAATCCTAGCGTTTTTGCGCAAATTTAAAAAAACGCAAACCGGAAGAAGACAAGATAAGACTTTTAGTAATAGTATAGATAGATATAGATAGAAGATAGATAGATCACTATATACACAGGATAGGATTAGTGTATGAATGGGTGGTAGATGGACAGCATACTTTTGATGGGCCTAAAGGACTGCTTCCAATGCTGTACCTCTCTGTGATGCTTTGACATCATAGATGTGAGATACCTTATAGAGTTGATGAAGCAAAGGTTTGCGAGGGGAGTGATTACTCACCTCACACATATGTAGAGTATACATGGATTAAGCAACGGCCTGTGTTTGGCCATATCCCTCTAAATGTTTCCTAACACGGATTTTCCTCCAGAGACCCAGGATCAATCCTCACCTCGATTACCAGCTGTGTGACACGCTGAGTTACTCCAGCACTGTGTGTCTATCTTCACAGGTAGATATCTTGGTCCACGTGGACATTGGGCCGAACGGCCTGTTTCCGTGCTGTATGACTCTATGACTAGAAGCATTTGACCATTCAGCCCATCATGCCTACTACACCACGCAATAATATTGCAACCTCATATGCCTCGTTCCTGGACTAACCCAGACAGCTCTAATATCCAAAAACAACTTTCAAAGGGTTGGCATTGCCTCTGTAGGCTGAATGGCCCACTTTAATTCCAGGTTCAGAGGGACCACATGCTTCCCAATGGCTTTCCCTCTGAATCAGATCCAAACCAGCTGATCAAAACTCATTGAGAAGAGTGAACATTCCTGAAATTGTTCAGGATTAACTGCTTATCAGAAGAAAAAAATCTCTTAAATTCCTGGTTCCAATGTTCACAGCCCTCATCCTCCATCAATGAATTAAAGCAGCATAATTACGACTTGCTTCAGACTGAGTTTATGAGTTGCGTCTGCCAGCAGACTGATGGGATTTTGGCAGCAAAGTTCTATAGTCATGGGGTTTGATACAATAAAATTTAAACTTGGCTGACAACAGCAGAGCAGTCTCCACATCTTGCAATGCAGCTAATCTAAGTTTTTTGAACTGGCGTTGGTTGCAATTCTTAACATAACCACAGTACAACACACGACTTCCAGAAAACGGCAGAAATCAGCATTGCCAACAAGCACAACGAGCAAGTGCAGGGACCAGAGGGAGATATAGACCATGTACAGGAAGGTAAGATGGGCCTGTCCCACTTACGCGACTTTTCAGCGACTGTCTTTGACCTTCAAGCTCGGGGGCACTCGCCTGAAAAACCGCGAGCTGGATCGACTGTCGGCGATGAAACCGCGAGCTGGATCGACTGACCGCACACACGCACAAAAACACACACACACACACACACACACACACACACACACACACACACACACACACACAAAAAGCAAAGGCGGGGGCCAGGGAAAGCGGGGGAGCGCTGTCTGAAATTCCAAGGTGATATCCGCGATGAGCAGGAAGGTAAAAGCCGGCTGGCACAATAAGTCCTTTAAAAGAGCGGGGGGGGGGGGGGGGGGGGGGGGGGGGGGGAGGTGGGGGGAGGGGGAGATGGGGGGAGGGGAGGGGAGAAGGAGTGGAGACACTTTTAAGAAGCCAGGCAACTTTTAATAAAGTTTAGCGGGCATTTAACATCACCGGTCGGCTTTCCTTGGTTCTGAAAATACGTGCTTACGTTTCTTTCCCCCAATGAGGCAATTAAAATGCCCGGTCAGCAAAGGAGTTTGCCTACGGCTACCTCGACTACCTATAACTACACGGCGCCCCACTACCACTGCACTTCGAGTTCAAAAGAACCATGCCGACTAATTTTTACTCGCGCAAGATTTTGCAGCATGTTGACATTTTTTCCTCGACCAAACTGAGGTCGCGACTATGTGGGAACCTCTCTCGAGCATGAAGGAGAGTTCCAGTGACCTCCTAGAACCTTGTGTCGACCATGCTGCTAGTTTGTGGCGAGCGCAAACCCGCATCTAAACTCGCAAATTAGGTCACTGCAGTGGGTCAGGCCCTTAAATTACAGGAGCAGAATTAGGCCATTCAGCCCATCAAGTCTACTCTGCCACTCTATCAATCTCCACCTTAAAAATATCCTTGTCCTGGCTAGATCAGTAATATGTAGGAAGGAATTGTGGATGCTGGTTTATACCGAAGTTAGACACAAAGTGCTGGAGTAACTCAGCTGGACAGGCAGCGTCTCTGGAGAAAATGGATGGGTGACGTTTTGAGTCGGAACCCTCCTTCAGCCTGAAGAAGGGTCCAGTCCCGAAACGTCACCCAAGCTTTGGCTCCAGAGCTGCTGCCTGACCCGCTGAGTTATTCCAGCACTGTGGCTACGACAATAAGACATTCTTGACTCTCTTGATTCTTGCTCAGGGGAAGAGAAGGAGAACTTTGAGACACCAGTACTCCCTGTCTATCCGAGATCGGTTTAATGGCATCATGTTTGGCCCAACCATTGTAGGTCAAAGGGCTGGAAAAAGACACAGATTTGGAATCATAAAATGTGGCTATCGAAAACCCACGCGGTCACAGGGAGAACGTACAAACTCCACACAGACAGCACCAGTAGTCATGATCGATCACGGATCTCCGGTGCTGTGATGCAGCAACTCCAGCTCTGCGTTACAGTGCCGCACTTGCACCCGCTGTGCCCGCCCGCTGAGGTACCTGCAGCACTTTGCGCCTTTTTTTAAAAAAGACAGATAAATCCAGGTTCTCAACATCTGCCAGATGGGGGCGGAATGACTTCCAATGTAATGACGCAAGATGGCGGGTTAGTTGGATGATCACTCAACACTCAGACCAAAAGTGGATGTTCAAACCCGTTCACAAACACAACAACAAGTGTTCCGTGTGAAAGCTGACGCAAACTGTCCTTCACCTCCCACCAGAACACATCCACTCTTTATTCCAACCCCCCACCCCCCTCCACCAACTTTGCTAACATTTTAACCTGGACAACAGGCCCTTTGTCCTGGAACAATGAGTCAATTAGAGAAGAAAGGGAAAATTTACGGAAGGAATCTGTGCTGTTTCTTTGCGGACAAAGACACCATTGAAGGAAGGAGAGAACAGGGCAGTGCTGGGATGCTGTACTTTACGCCCTCTCTCACTAACATGCACTTGCTCTACTCCTACTGGCTCCCTTGCCGCTCTATAATTTTCACTGTTTTTAGACTTTAGAGATACAGCGCGGAAACAGGCCCTTTGGCCCACTGAGGCCACGCTGACCAGCGATCACCCCGTACACTGGCACTATCCTGCACACTAGGGGCAATTTACAGAAGCCAATGAACCAACAAATCTGTACGTCTTTGGAATTTTTTTAGTTTAGTTTAGTTTCGTTTAGCGATACAGTGTGGAAATAGGCCCTTCGGCCCACCGAGTCCGTGCCAACCAGTGATCCCTGCACTACCAACACCAACCTAAGCACACTGGGGACAATGTTATAATTTTACTGAAGCTAATTAACCTACAAACCTGTACGTCTTTGAAATGTGGTAAGAAACCGGAGCACCTGGAGAAAACCCACACGGTCATGGGGAGGACGTGCAAACTCCGTACAGACAGCACCCGTCGTCAGAATGGAACCTAGGCCTCAAGCAACGTAAGGAGGAAACTCTACCACTGGGCCACCGTGCTGCCTCTCGTAAGTGGTTAAGGGTGCAGAATGCAAGGAGATCTCACACAAGGCCCTCGGCAACCGACCATGTCTTTAAACCCACATGTTGAAAGTCAGCAGCAGAGACAAAACCCGGAATGAGCCGATGATGGGATATTCACTTGCAAACATCAGTCTCGCACTGCACGTCCCCTCCTCACACCTCCACTAAATCTGAAAACATGCTACAATAGTTGCTACAAATCATCTCCAACCATCTGACATGGACTGAAACAAAACAAAACTGGTGGAATGAGAAATTGAACATTCCACTCTCTGCCCTCACCCTCAACCCCAGTGCCCAAACCACTCCCCCCACACTCCTACCCCCCTCAGTCACCCACTCCTCTCCCTTCCGTAGTACACTCGTAACCCACGCAGTCACAGGGAGAACATGCAAACGCTCCGTAGATAGCACCCAAGGTCAGGATTGAACCCAGGTCTCTCCCAGCTGCGTCTCTGTGCTGCCCACATTTTCAGGGTATTTTGTTTCAAGGTAGCTGCGAATACCACTGAGCGTGAGTGCATAGACACTGAGAATGACTGAAGAGTTTTGGCACTGTTTTTGTTTTGGATATATTTTTTATTATGGTTTAAGTTTATTTTTTGGGAAAATAAATTCACAGATATATTATCTGTTTGATATATTTGATGTCTGATTATATATTTGATGTCAAGCCAGGTAAAAGAGACACCAGGGCACTGTGACCATATCTTTAATCAAGGAATGTCTTAAAAGAGTTGAGGTGGGCAAAGAGTTTTAGCGGGGGAGTTGCAGAGGCAAGGCTGGGGGCAACGCGGGCAACAGCATGGCAACGCTGCACCAGAGGCCAGAATTAGAGGTCGGTGAGAATAACAGAACTGAAATGAAAGGCAAAGATGGCGCCCAAGCCAGTCGACGCTCTGCGTGCTGGTCCCAGAAGCTGATCTGCCACGAGGCGACACGGTGGCGCAGCGGCCTTACAGCGCCAGAGACCCGGGATCGATCCTGACTATCTGTGCTGTCTGTGTGGAGTTTGTATGTTCCCCCTAGGGTTGCCAACTTTCTCACTCCCAAATAAGGGACAAAAGGTCAAAATAAGGGACAAATTCCCGACAGCAATTCATTGGCCGACTCGGCCGTGGCTGGGTGAATGATGAGTTGGCCCGGGTGCTGGACTGCACACAAAGCCCAGCCGGCAGGCCAGCTGAGGAGTTTTGGCCTGGGCGCCGGGAGAGGACCCCATCCAACTCACGAACCGATGAGAAGGAGTTGTGTGTGGTGGCGGTAAGCGAAGGTCCGAAGGTTGGACAGCTGGCCGGGCTACCGACTGACGGGGCCACAGGCGAGGAGCTGCTGCTGCACTCCATGGGCTGCACTACGTCGGGACGGGTGAGGCGAGGCCAGACGCGGGCGCTCCAACCCAACAGTCCCCTCGATCCGGGTAGTGGCAGTCAAATACGGGACAAGGGCAGTTCCGTATGGGACAAACCTACTTAGCCCAATATTCGGGATGTTCCGGCTAATACAGGACTGTTGCCAACCCTAGTTCTCTCTGTGATTCCATGAGTCTTCTCCGGGTGATTCAGTTTCTTCCCACACTCCAAACTCGAACAGGTGTGTAGGTTAATTGACTTTGGTAAAAATATATAAATCGTCCCTTGAGGGTAGGATAGTGCTAGTGTATGGGGCGATGGCTGGTTGGTGCGGACATGGAGGGCTAAAGGGCTTAATTCCGTGTGGCATCACTGAACTCCAAAGTAAAGTGTATCTCGAGAGCTACTCGTCACAATTACTCCACTGTTTTAGACCTCTACTCCAGCACTAGCATTTCCTATTTTAACTATGATCTTCTTAATCTCCTCTCAGATCTGTCGATTCCTGGGACCAAAAGACCTACCGGAATGCCGCGAGGACGCTACCAGTGAGGCCTAACGCGACCATGGAGACCTTGGGCCTGCCGACCTCCAAGACCCTACAAACGACTCTACCATCACCTCATTGAAGACACCCAGGCTATCTTTAATCAGACTTTACTGGACCACATGTTAGTCCCTTTATCCTGAACCTGTACACTGTGGACGGCTCGATTGTAACCATCTATAGTCTTTCCTCCGACCGGTTAGCACGCAATAAAAAAGCTTTTCACGGTACTTCAGTACACGTGACAATAAACTAAACGAAACTCACTAACTAAAAAAGATACGGAAGAGGGAGTTTGAAAACCACTGAGGGATCTAAAAACAAGGATGAGAATCTCAAATTAAGAAAAAGTCAGACCAACAGTAATAAAATTCACATTGTGAACAAGAAAATAATGCTTTTCCTGTCAAAAAAGGGACATATTTCCAATAATCGTCAAGAGTGTTTGATTGTCACATCTACTGAAAAAAGCAATGAAATTCTTATATGCAGCAGAATAACAAGCTTGTATAACATAGTACTCATCGATAATGTAATAAAGAAAACAAAAGTTCAATAAATGTTAAAAAACAATATTCGCACAAAAAAACCTTGAAGTCCCCAGTGCAACCGATAGAGTTTGTAATTCATAGTTTAGTTGGCGTTTGTAGTGTTCAAGAGCCTGATGGTGTGGTTCCTTGATGATGCTGGCTGCCTTTTAGACTTTAGAGATACAGTGTGAAACAGGCCCTTCAGTCCACACCAACCAGCAATCACCCTGTACACTATCACTATCCTACAGACTTGGGACAAGTTACAGTTTTACTGAAACCTATTAACCTACAAACCTCTATACGTCTTTGAAGTGTGGGAGGAAACTGGAGCACCCAGGGAAAAGCCTTGAAGTCACAGGGAGAACGTACAAACTCCGTACAGACAGCACCCGTAATCAGGATCGAACCCGGGTCTCTGGCGCTGTGATACAGCAACTCTACCGCTGCGCCACTGTGCCGCCCTAATGCAAAAAACGTTCAAAGTCCCGAGGGCAACCGAGACAATTTGTAGTTCGGTTGGTGTTTGTGAGGTTCAAGAGCCTGATGGTCATTGGGAAGAAGCTGTTCCTGAACCTGGAGGCCACAGCTTTCAGACTTCTATACCTGCTTCCCAATGGTCTGATTGAAATGAGAGCGTGGCCAGGGTGGTGTGGGTCCATGATGATAGCGACTGCCGTTTTTGAGGTTTGTAGGTTAATTGGCTGTGGTAAAGATTGTAAATTGTCCCTAGTGTGTAGGGAAGATTGTAAATTGTCCCTAGTGTGTAGGAAAGTGCAAGTGTCTGGAGTGATTGCTAGTCGGCATAGACCCGGTGGGCCTAAAGGCCTGTTTCCGCGCTGTATCTCTAAACCAAACTAAACTAAACGCAAGATCTTATAGATCTTCAAGATCTTATAGAGGTGTATAAAATCATGAGATGAATAGATCGGGTGGATGCACAGAGTCTCTTGCAGAGAGTAGGACAATCGAGGACCACAAAACAAAGGTTTAAGGTGAAGGGGAAAAGATTTAATAGGAATCCGAGGGGTAACTTTTTCACACATAGGGTGGTGGATGTATGGAACAAGCTGCCAGAGGAGGTAGTTGAGGCTGGGACTATCTCTACGTTTAAGAAACAGTTAGACAGGTACATGGATAGGACAGGTATGGCGGGGTATGGACCAAACGCGGGCAGGTGGGACTAGTGTAGATGGGACAAGTTGCCTGATGTGGGCAAGTTGGGCCAAAGGGGCTGTTTCCTCGCTGTGTGACTCTAAGACGTTTCAAGACAACAAAGCCTCCAGCTGTTCGAATAACCCAGAATCTGCTTATCCAGTTGACGACATCCAATTACACGTTAACTGTAAATTAACTTCCAATTACTCTTGTAGATAATCAACAAGTCTCTGCACTACTGGGTGTTGATTAAGAAAAAAATGAAAATCCCAGAACAGTCACACAGCAGATGGAGAGCAAGAGATATTCTCAGGAAATATCAGCATAAATAAAAAACAGCTGGGCTACATTAAAACTGAGACAAAGGGAACTGTCGGTTTGCAAGAAAAAAAGGATAGAGGAGTCCAGAGTTAGAAGGCGTAGGTTTAAGGTGAGAGGGGAAAGATGTTGAAAGAGACCTGAAAGGTGATGTGTATATGGAACAAACTGCCACGGGAAGCTATGGAATAGCAATGTTTCAAAGGGATTTGGATTGGAACATGGATAGGAAAGATTTCGAGGGTCGGCCATACACTAGCTCTATGTTATCCCTCTTTTGCATCCTACACACTAGGGGCAATTTACAGAAGTCAATTAACCTACAAACCCGCACATCTTTGGTATGTGGGGGAAAGCTGGAGCACCCGGAGCAAACCCACGGGGTCACACGGAGAACGTACAAGCTCCGTGCGGACAGCACCCGGGGTCAGGATCGATCCCGGTACTCTGGCGCCGTGAGGCAGCAACCCTACCGCTGCACCACTGTGACCGCCCTGCATTTCTCAGCACCAAAGAACGCAAATGAATTTTTGTCAACCTGTCCTCCAGGGACAGCCGTCTCATCTCATCCCTTTACCAATCTCTCACGGAAACTATCTCAACTGATTGTTTAGGAGTTCAACCAGAAAGAGCACATTTTGTAGGGAGGGCAATTCTACCAGCTCCACAAGTCACACCGAGCTCTCTGACAAACATTGGTTCATCTAATAAACTGAGCAGCATCTACCAAAAAGGAAGTGTTTGGCCAAAATAAGACCAAGCTGCAAAGGAAATATTTTCACCAGTGCTGCTATTTTGATAAACTTTAAACATTTCCTGGATCTCTTGTAATTTACTTTCTCTTTAGAAAGATGCAATCATTCAGCAGTAAGTCACAGGGTGTTTAACCTTAAACTTTCGTGCCATGTGTCACAGGGTGTTGTAGCAGAGGCCTGAGTCACACCCGTGTTAACTCATAAATCTCAACTTAATGGCTGAGGAAAGAATTGTTTATTTTTTCTCTGGACAGACTAGCAAAATAATTATGAGTACCACTGCTGGACATCATATACTTCATCAATGATTATTTCCTGCGCTATACTGTTCGATGTGTTATGTTTATACAGGTTACGAGAATGATCCCAGGAGTGATCAGGTTAACATGTGATGAGCGTTTGGGATAGAGATAGAAAGGGTTGACAAATTTGCAAATGACATAAAGCTGGGTGGCAGTGTGAACTGTGAGGAGGATGCTATGAGAATGCAGGGTGTCTTGGACAGGTTGGGTGAGCGGGCAGATGCACGGCAGATGCCGTTTAATGTGGATAAATGTGAGGTTATCCACTTTGGTAGCAAAAACAGGAAGGCAGATTATTATCTAAATGGTTCGTTTCGCTGAACACCTCCGCTCGGTCCGCATTAACCAACCCGACCTCCCGGTGGCTCAGCACTTCAACTCCCCCTCCCATTCCGTATCCGACCTCTCGGTCCTGGGCCTCCTCCACGGCCAGAGTGAGCAACACCGCAAGTTGGAGGAACAGCACCTCATATTCCGCTTGGGGAGTCTGCATCCTTTGGGCTTGAACATTGAATTTTCTCAATTCTGTTAACCCTTGCTGTCTCCTCCCTTTCCCACCTCTCCCTCAGCCCTCGGGCCCTGGCATTCCCTCTCTCTCTATCTCCCTCCCCCACCCTAGTCGCACCAGCTTCTCATTTTCACACCACAAACAGCTTACAATGGCTTGTTCCCTTTATCATCGATACGTTTTTGCATATCTTTCATTCATTGTTCTTTATCTCTCCACATCACCGTCTATATCTCTCGTTTCCCTGATCCCTGACCAGTCTGAAGAAGGGTCTCGACCCGAAACGTCGCCTATCTCCTTCGCTCCTTAGATGCTGCTGCACCCGCTGAGTTTCTCCAGCCTTTTGAGTACCCTCGATTCTCCAGCATCTGCAGTTCCTTCTTTAACACATTATCTAAATGGTGTCAAGTTGGGAAAAGGGGAAGTACAACGGGATCTGGGGGTCCTTGTTCATCAGTCAATGAAAGTAAGCATGCAGGTTGCAAGCAGTGAAGATAGCGAATGGCATGTTGGCCTTTATAACAAGAGGAGTATAGGAGCAAAGAGGTCCTTCACAGTTGTATAGAGCCCTAGTGAGACCACACCTGGAGTATTGTGTGCAGTTTTGGTCCCCTAATTTGAGGACGGACATTCTTGCTTTTGAGGGAGTGCAGCGTAGGTTTACAAGGTTAATTCCCGGGATGGCGGGACTGTCATATGCTGAGAGAATGGAGCGGCTGGGCTTGTACACTCTGGAGTTTAGAAGGATGAGACGGGATCTTATTGAAACATATAAGATTATTAAAGGGCCTGTCCCACTTGGCCGTCATTTACGCGACAGGCTGGTAGAGACTGACGTGCGACGGTCGCGCGCATCATCATGCGCCTTCAAATATTTTATCTGCTCTGTAAGTAGAGACAGCGTATTGACATCACTTGTTAAGTGAAACATTGATAACATTATTTTTCTGCTGGAAAAATGCATTTACTTTTAAACTTTCTGAATTACTCCCAACAAACACAAAATTGTATTCCATTAAAGCAGTTTGAGGGTTTGAACCCAGCTTAAGAATTAGTTTGCAAATGTTTTTTTAAATGGTGTTAGTAAAATTGTTGGTGGTTATTTAAAAAAAACTAATTTGGTTACTAGTGTTCTTTTAGGATATAAACTCTGCAATCATTACCTGGATGTTAACTTTTGAAACATCCTTAACTAATTATTAACTAATACTTATTAAGGTGTTACTCTGAAGGCATTACTCTGAAAGCATTAATGCTTACGGCGTAATTCTGTTCTCATTGTGGCCGACTGCGTATATGGCGGCGCGTGGCGGCCATTGGTTACGAACGGTGACGTAATCCTGCGTCACCACACGCTACACGTACGAGGTCAGGACGCTTGCGTGCGACCGCAATACGCCCGTGTGCGTACGCGATACGTCACGCCGTAGGCGCGCGAAGATTTTGTGCCCTACAAAATCCTGGAGAGCCGCGCGATACCGCGCGCAACTCCATACCCCTCCGCGCTTCTCCATGCGACCGTCTCGTGCGGCCCACACGCTACCCGTGCGTCTCAACGCGATGACGAGGTCGCATAAATGACGCACACATGAGAGCCAAGTGGGACAGGCCCTTAAGGGTTTGGACACGCCAGAGGCTGAAAACATGTTCCGATGTTGGGGGAGTCTAGAACTAGGGGCCACAGTTTAAGAATAAGGGGTAAGCCATTTAGAACGGAGATGATGAAACACTTTTTCACACAGAGAATTGTGAATCTGTGGAATTCTCTGCCTCAGAGGGCGGTGGAGGCAGGTTCTCTGGATACTTTCAAGAGAGAGCTAGATAGGGCTCTTAAAGATAACGGGGTCAGGGGATATGTGGAGAAGGCAGACACTGATTGGGGATGATCAGCCATGATCACATCGTATGGCCTACTCCTGCACCTATTGTCTATTGTCTATTGTCTATTGGTAGACAGTCATTTCCCAGGATGGAAATATCAATAGCTTTAAAGAGAGATGTGCGGAGTAATTTTTTTTGACACTGAGGTTGGTGAGTGCCTGGAATGTGCCGCCGGGGATGGTGGTGGAAGCAGATACGGACGTGGCATTTAAGAGGCTTTTGGAGAGGCATAAGGCTATGCAGGGATATGGATCGTGTGCAGGCAGATAAGAGTTGGTCTTGGCATCACGTTCGACACTGACATTGTGGGCCGAAGGGCCTGTACTTGTGCTGTACTATGTTCTATGTTCCAAGTTGCGAGAAGCATATTGTAGGAGGAGAGGCAAAGTGGTGAAGCAAAGGGATTTTGGTGACCAGACACCAGATGCAGTGTCACCAATGATGGAGCCATTAAACCCATCCACGTCTGTCATTGATGGGTCAACACTGGACAGTCACACAAATCTAATTGGATTCCTGCTGCTTTGTGTTTAAGATATTACAAAGATATCAATTCGGGAAGGACCAGGGGCGGGAAGAGGAAAATACCACTTGGTGATGTTACTCCATCTTGAGTGATCATTGTGTTTCCAGCCCTTCTCCTCGCTATCTCCACAAGGTCATGGTATTCAATAGTTAGGCACATAACGTGATGGGTGACACAGTGACGCAGCTGGTGGAGCTGCTGCCACATGGCGCCAGTGACTCGGGTTCAATCCTGACCTCGGGTGCTATATGTGTGGAGTTTGAACGATGACAGTGTGGATTTTCTCCAGGTGCTCCAGCTGCTTTCTACACTCCAACGACGTGTGGGATTGTAGGTTAATTGGCTTCCGTAAATTGTCCCTGGTGTGTAGGTTAGAACTAGTGTCTGGCAGATGGCTTGTCGCCACAGACTCGGTGGGCCGATTGGCCTGATTCCATGCTATAACTCTAAAGCTAATAAAAACTAAAACATAATGGGACCTTATATGATTATGGTAAACACGGCTTCGTAAGAGATGCTGCTCGAAATACGGGGATTGTATGCCAACTTTTTCAGACTATTTATATAACTGATGTTCCTAATTTCTGGCACCATTTCAGTAAATCTCTGTGTAGTTTTTAGTTTAGATACAGCGCAGAAACAGGCCCTTCAGCCCATCGAGTCCGTACCGGCCAACGATCCCCGCTACACACACTATCCTGCAGCCACTAGGAACAATTTATAATTTTACCGAAGCTAATAAAACCTACAAGCCTGTATGGCTTTAGCGTGTGGGAGGAAACCGGAACACCCGGAGAAAAACCCGCAGGTCATGGGGAAAACTCCATACGGACAGCACCCGTAGTCTACATTGAACCCGGGTCTCTGGCGCTGTAAGACAGCAACTCTACCGCTGCACCACCTTGCTGCCCCTCTGTTCTGGAGGCTGCATCCAATCGAGGCTCCAGTTTATTCAGCTGAATCACAGGAAAGATTTTGGAAATGTAAAGTGAGTCAGAAGACTGCTTCTCACCTGATGTAACGCAGTGAGTCCGTCTTCATTGCACAAGTCTGGATTGATATTTTTCTTCAGTAAGTGGCCCACTGCAAGAAAAACATTACAATTACACATAGAAAATCTCTGGTGGACAAAAATGCAGGAGAAACTCAGCAGGTGAGGCAGCATCGATGGAGCGAAGTAATAGGTGACGTTTCGGGTCGAAGACCCTTCTTCAGACTGAGAAAATCACTGCTTTGAGGCTGACTTTCCACAATTAGCAAAAGGAATGGAGCTATAGAGAATGATACATTTCAGAATGCACCTTTTCAGCTTGTTCCTGCCCTTCTTCCTCCTTCCTCCCACTCCCGAACGGCAGAAGATACAGAAGCTTGAAAGGCAAGTACAGCCAGACTCAGGAACAGCTTCCTCCCCTCTGTTATCAAACTTCTGAACGGTCCTTCCATAGGCTAGAGTACAGTCCCAATTGTCTGATCTACATCACTGTGCACATTGGACTTCTCTGAAACTGTTACGCTACAATGCTGAGAACTATATTTAGTTTGGTTTAGAGTTTAGAGTTTAGACATGCAACATGGAAATAGGTCGATCAGCCTGCCGAGTCTTCACTGACCATCTATCTCCCATTTACACTAGTTCTACATTATTCATCCACTCACCTACACACTAGGAGTAGAATAGAACGTTTTTTTATAGAGGCCGATGACCCGCACATCTTTGGGATGTGGGAGGAAACTGGAGCGTTCCAACATCCACACGGACAGTAGCCAAGGTTCGGATCAAACCCGGGTCTCTGGCACTGTGACGTAGAGGCTCTACCACGCCACCTATGTATCCTTCTCATTGCTCGACTTACAGTATCTCTAAACGTTAGGAAATATTTAGACTGGTACATGGATAGGGTTAGTTTAGTAGGATATGGGCCAATTGGTGGCAAGTGGGACTAGTGCAGATGGGACGTGTTGGTCGGAGTGGGCAAGTTGGGTCGAAGTTTCCCCGCTGTACGACTCAATGACTCTACCTGTTGTACGTGTGTTTGGCTTCATTGCGTTCATGTGTCGTATTATCTGACTTGATTTGATAGCAGAGGGAATGAAAGGGCTGGTTAGCTTCTTGGACATGGAATCAAATAGATGTACAGCGTGGAAACAGGCCCTTCAGCCCACTGGGTAAATCACCCAATCCTTTACACTAATCCGACATTAATTCCATTTCTATCCACATTCCCACCAATATCCCAGGATGGTGCAAATCCCACAACCTCATTCTCAACGTGGGAAAAACGAAGGAGATGGTGGTTGACTTCAGGAGGGCGGGAAAACAACGCCATACACCTCTGCACATCGATGGAGCTGATGTGGAAAGGGTCAGCAGTGTGAAGTTCCTAGGACTCCACCTGTCAGATGACCTGACGTCCACGACCAACACCACAGCACTGGTCCAAGAGAGCCCAGCAGCGACTACACCCTCTCCGAAGACTACGGAAAGCAGGTCTCCCCACTGCACACCTACGAACTTTTTATAGGGGGACAATCGAGAGCACATTAACCTACGGCATCACCTCCTGGTTCGGGAACTGCAAGGCGTACGAACGGCACCAACTGGACAGGATTGTGAAGACCGCCAGCAGGATTATTGGTGCTCCACTCCCTTTATTGCTGGACATATTCACGATGAGATGTATCAGCCGAGCCATCTCCATCATCAAAGACCCCAACCACCCATCGCATCACATATTCTCCATCCTGCCATCTGGGAAGAGGTACAGGAGCATCAGCTGCAAAACCAGCAGGATACTCCTCAGCTTCTTCCCGCAGGCAATTGGACTGATAAACGGACTTTGCCCCCTGCCAAAGTATCGCGCACCAAACACCAACCTGGACACACTGAAGCAGAGCCATTGTCGTGCCACTACCGATCGGAACTCGTGATATATGTACTTTTATTCTTTATTTCTATTTATTTTTTACCACACACTGAATGGACACTGGTTGAGAAACGCTTTTTTGTTTTCCTCTGGGTATGTAAGTGCCCAGAAAAATGATAATAAAGATATACAATACAATACAATACATCCCACAGCTCACCAACAAGCTAGGACTGATATACCTAGGACATATAACCAAGCAAGCCATTGGGATTCAGGAGAAAAATGGAGCACAGTGAGGAAACTCACCCACAGGGTCACGGGAAAATGTGCAAACTCCACACAGACAGCGCCCATGGTCAGGATCAAAGCCAAGTCTCTGGTGCCATAATGGACAAAATTTAAGAGGAGGACATATCCCATAGCGAAATCGCACATACATGTTAGCTTTGGAGAGTATGATCCCAAATTCCTCTGATTGTAAGCAAGTGAAAATGGTTACATTGAACTATAGATGCCATATCTCTGACTCACGATGCCTTAACCTTATTTCACTTGGAAAAGCAACAAAGCACCAATTTGGCCCTCGATTCCCAGATGAGAGAAAGACAAAATGTGTAGGAACGAACTGCAGATGCTGGTTTACACCGAAGATAGACACAAAATGCTGGAGTAACTCAGCGGGTTAGGCAGCATCTCTGGAGAAAAGTAGTAGGTGACGTTTTGGACCACGATCCTTCTTCAGACTGAGAGTTGAGGTGGGGGCGGGGGTTTAGTTTCAGTCTAAGATCTCGAACTGTAACATATTATTTTTTGTTAAAGATGCTGCCTGACCCACTGAGTTATTCCAGTTGTTTGTGTCTTTCCTTTAGAGAAATCTTTCCTTTAGCGCATCTCAGGGCAGTCGAGTTGCTGCCTTACTGCGCCAGAGACCCAGGTTCGATCCTGACCACGGTGCTGACTGTACGGAGTTTGCACGTTCCCCTGTGGCCCCATGGGTTTTCCCTGGGTGCTCCGGCTTGCCTTTGGTAAAGTTGTCAATTGTCCCTGGTGTGTAGGACGGTGCTAGTACACGGGGGTCGCTGGTCGACGTGGACCCGGTGGGTCGAAGAGTTGTTTCCACGCTATATCTATAAACTACACTGCTGCTCTGACATATAAAGAACAGCAAAGTTGAGGTTTCTAATAAGCTGTTCCTATGCCGAGCCAAGCTTCTGAAATAACCGGAAATAACTCAAACATGATAACGATAATTAGAGAAAAATGTATCTTGCATGATCAGAACTTTTAACAGTCACACCCTTCATTCATCCCAATATTTACAATGACTTCAGTTGCCAGCTAATGACATTGGATATTCCAACCTGGCAGCTGAGGAATTAATTTGGTGCCCAGTGGATGACATCAAACAAACCAATTAAAACCACAATGATACAATTAACGTAATGGGGCGACACAGTGGTGCAGTGCCATCAAACCAGGGTTTCATCCTGACTGTCTGGATCTCTAAAGTCTCAAAAGGAGGAAGTGAGCAGGTTTGCCGATGCTTGCCAAATGTACAATTTCATTGGCAAATCCTTGACAAATGAAGGGGGTGGGAGATTGCAACCTTCACGTGGTCCGCCCTGTATCGATGAATGCAATCAACCTGGCGTGCACAATCAAATAAGTTCAAATAGAACAAGTTGTCCTACAACCTTCGGCTGTGCACGCCACACGCAAGAAGAAGAAGAAGGCAAATGAAGAATTCAGTTCATGCATTTAGCAAAGTGTTGATAACGTTCAGATATGGCCAAATAAATGGCAAATAATGTTCACGCTGCAGAGGTGCCAGACATTTACCATCTCTGATAAGCGAGAGTCTATGACGTTCTGTGGTATTAGTATCGCTGAGGCGGTCACCACAGACTAGAATCTCAGCAAGTCCATCTAAGGCGGCACGGTGACGCAGCAGTAGAGTTGCTGCCTTACAACGCCAGAGACCCGGCTTCGATGCTGACTAAGGGTGCTGTCGATATGGAGTTTGTACATTCTCCCTGTGACCGCGTGGGTTTTCTCCGGGTGCTCTGGTTTCCTTCCACTTGAAAACAACAGACAGGTTTGTTGGTCAATTGCCTTCTGCGAATTGTCCATAGTGTGTACAACAGTGCTAGTTTACTGGGTGATCGCTGGTCGGCGCAGACGCGGTGGGCCGAAGGGCCTGTTTCCGCACTCTATATCTAATGTCTATTGTGGCTAAATTTAATCCTGACAATATGTCTTAAAAAATACCAGGAGGTGCAATTCTTAGAAACAATAAAAACTGTTCCTGACGGCCTTTTCTATTTTCTATTTTCGGCTTCATTTTATTTTTACGACGTAGCAACAAATTTGTAGAGTGAAGCAGCAAGTCTAGGGGTTAGGCGTATGTTTATGTAGGAGATGCTCAGGGACTCTGGAGTCCAACATTTACTGCGATCTGTCACGGGGATGCAGAATTCCAATCTGTAATTAATACTTTCCTCACATCCCAGGAAGTGATTTAGATCAGCGATCTAATTATATCCCAGTAACAAAGGAGGTTACAAAAGGTGGTGAACACTGGTTCTGACCTCCCCAACATCGAAGGGATCGACAGGAGATGTTGCCTCAAAATGGCCGCCGGCATGGTAAAGGAGCCACACCACCCTGGCCACGCTCTCATTTCACTCCTGCCATCAGGACAAATTTATAGGAGCCAGAAAACTGTGACGTCCAGGTTCAGCAACCATCAAGCTATTGAATTCTACGAACTTCAACTAAACGCTGAACTAGGAACTGCCTTGGTTACACAAGGAACGTCGGGCTTGTTTTTTTGATTTTGTAATATCTTGTTTATCTTATTATTTATTGAAATTTTTGTTGTTTATTATGGTTTTACAGAGTCCTATGTTTCCATATCTGTTGCACTGCTGCAAGAATGTCATTGTTCTGTTTCAGAACATATGACAATAAAACACTCTTGATATTAGCCCTATACACATGCATTTATAGATGTATAATTACTAACTCTGACAACTAACTCCCAGTCAAATAGTGAGATATCCCACAGAAACAGGCCCTTTGGCCCATCCAGTCCCTGTTGTCCATGAATCACCTATTTACACTAATCTAATCCAACTTTATTCTCTCCACATTGTTGTCCATTCAGATTTTACCACTCTCCTACACACTAGTGACAATTTTCCAGAGGGTCCATTAACTTACCAAACCCGCACGTGTGGAAGGAAACCAGAGCACCCGGAGGAAACCCATGCAGTCACAAGGGGGAACGTGCAAATTCCACACAGACAACACACTTGGTCAGATTCGAACCCGGGTCTCTGGCACTGTGAGACAGCGGCTCTACCAGCTGTGCCACTGTGCTGCCCCTGCGCCACCTCTCAGTTTAACTAACACTTTCCAAGCTGACGACCCAAATGATTTTGTACAGGGAGAGCCTTTATGTTTCCGACAGTCAGGTGGAATCTTAAACTAATTTACTTGGGGAGAGACCGGAGGGAGAAAAAAACGTTCCTATTTTCAAATAAATAGGCAGCGGGAATTCTAGTCTGAGTTGATCATTAACTAAATAGTCGCTCAATTGAAATGTGCTATCACAGCTTGCGTAAAGGTACAGCTGAGATTATCTAGCTACTTTAGTGCACATACGCACGTGCACACGTGAATGTACACGGAGACACAAAGTAATGGTGTGTTGGATTAGTTAACATGGACATTTACACTTGACAGCAGCTGTCTCACCGATGCAAGGTTGTAGTGTTGGAAACGTATTCCTCATTAAGCTGAGAGGACCAAAAGGGCACAGCTGTAATACTCCCATCTCTCTTGGAAACATGCTGGTCTTGGTCATACATGCTCGCCCACAGTAATTGAGCTCATGTTGGTGTAGGATCATATATGTTTAATGCCGGAGGTATAAGAGGTTTGAACAACAGGCACGTACCTCCAGCAGGATAGCGGGCTTGGAGTGGATGTCTCTCGGTTCCACATCCAGGCGTCAGAGTTTAAAGTGGTCTTCTGTAAATCGGCGAGACCAAAAGTAGACTCGCCGACCCTTTTGCTGAACACTTACTCTCGGTCCGCCGAGGCCTGCTGGATCTCCCAGTTTCCAACCACTTCAACTCCCCTCCCCGTCCCCACACTGACCTTCCTGTCCTGGGCCTCCTCCAATGCCAGAGTGAGACCGCATGCAAATTGGAGGAACAGCACTTCATATTTCAGAGGGGCAGCTTACAACCCAGCAGATGAACATCTAAATGTCTACTACCATTTTCAACTGGACGTGGCAGGCAAGAGAGGGTGGCACAGTGGCACAGCGGTAGAGTTGCGGCTAGAGACGGCCGGAGACCCCGGTTCAATCCTGACTACAGATGCTGTCTGTACGGAGTTTGCATGCTCTTCCTGTGACCATGTGGGGTTTTCTCTCCGGGTGCTGCCGGTTTCATCCCACATCCCAAAGACGTACACGTCTGTAGGTTAATTGGATTCAGTAAATTGTCCCTAGTGTGTAGGATAGAACTAGTGTACGGGCGACTGCTGGCCGGTGTGGATTCAGTGGGCCAAAGGGCCTGTTTCATAAGTTCACGTTACAGGAGCAGAATTAGGCCATTCAGCCCATCAGGTTTACTCCGCCATTCAAATCAAAGCTGATGTATCTTTCCCTCCCAAACCCATTCGCCTGCCTTCTCCACATAACCCCTGACACCCGTACTAATCAAGAATCTCCATTGATTTGGCCTCCACAGCCTACTGTGCTAAACAAAAAACGAAACTAAACTGCCATTTGATCCATTGGCTGTGTATTTGCTATGTTCTGCCTTCTGTGCATTGCTTCATCATGCTAGTTAAACAAAGCTAATGTGAAAAGAGGACAGCTCCTGTAAGGATTTTGTGTTGGAAGGAACTGCAGATGCTGGTTTAAACCGTAGACACAAAATGCTGGAGTAATTCAGCGGGACAGGCAGCATCTCAGGAGAGAAGGAATGGGTGACGTGTCGGGTTGAGACCCCTCTTCAGACTCTTGTGGGTTTACCTCCTGCCTTCTCCTTGTAACCTTTGACTCCCTTACTTATCAAGGACCTGTCAATCTCTGCTTTACAAATACCCAAAGACTTGGTCTCCACTGCCCTCGGTGGCAATTAATTACCCAGATTCACCACCCTCTGGCTAAATAAATTCTTCCTCATCTCCTTTCTAAAGGTATGTCCTATTCTGAGGCAATGGCCTCTGGTCTTAGACTTTCCCACTAGTAGAAACATCCTCGCCATATACACTCTATCCAGGCCTTTCATTATACAATGTTTCCATGAGATCCCCCCCCCCCCATCCTTCGAAACTCCAGCAAGTACAGGCCCAGAGCCGTCAAACGTTCATCATACGTTTACCCAATCATCCCTGGGCATCATTCTCGTAAACCTTCTCTCCAACGTCAGCACATCCCTCCTAGGGTGGCACGGTGGCGCAGAGGTAGAATTGCTGCCTTACAGCGCCTGAGACCCGGGTTCGATCCTGACCACGGATGCGATCGATACAGAGTTTGTACATTCTCCCTATGACCTGCATGTGTGCTCCGGTTTCCTCCCACACTCCAAAGACGTACATGCCTTTAAGTTAATTGCCTCAGGTAAAATTGTAAATCGTCCCTCGTGTGTGCAGGAGAGTGTTAGTGTGCGGGGATCGCTGGTCGGCGCGGACTCAGTGGGCCGAAGGACCTGTTTCCGTGCTGTATCTCTAAATGAAATGAAACTAAATATGGGGCCCAAATTCGTTGCTTATTTCTTTGGTCTTAATGTAATGGCTCAGACATGGAGGAGTGGGGTGGGTGCTGTGATAGTGGAGGGGGAAAGTGAAGACTCTGCAATAATACAGGAAGCAGCAAAAAGATGCTTGCTCTGCTCACACCTCAAGATGGTGCTTGGTATTAATTATTTTGTGATTGCTACTGAGCCAGATAGAAGTGGCAAATAGTCTGTCAACATTCATCTTTCCCCAGCCTTTTCTCACGGTGTCTGTAATTATGTTAACACACTTGGCTGCTCGTGTTTGTAAAATATAACATCAGTTTTAAGTGCTGCATCTTTGAACTAAACCACGTTCGCCCCATGACCGCATGGGTTTTCTTCAGCTGCTCCGGTTTCTTCCCACATGCCAAAAACGTACAGGTTTGTAGGTTAACTGGCTTCGGTAAAAATTGTAAATTGTCCCTAGTGTGTAGAATAGTGCTAGTCCAGCCCGACCATTGATCACCCATTGACACCAGCTCTATTTTATCCCATTTTCACATCCACTCCTGACGCACTCGGGACAATTGACAGACGCCCATTAACCTACAAGCCTGCACATCTTTGAGATGTGGGGGGAAACCCACACAGTCACAGGGAGAACCTGCAAACGTCTCCCAGACAGCGCCTCAGGCCAGGGTTTAACCCGGGATCCTGGTGCTATGAGGCAGTAGCTCTACCAGCTGCGTCACTGTGCCACCATTTCTTCCCAACCACCCCACGCAAAGTATTTTGCCTTTAGTTGGAGAATGGGATAAAAATGAAAGTTGTATTTGGGGAAATTTACTATGATGGGCAAGGGTATTTTGCAGGGTCTAAAGAAGGGTCTCATCTCGAAATGTCACCTGTCCATGTTCTCCAGAGATGCTGCCTGACTCGTTGAGTTACTCCAACACCTTGTGTCCTTTTGTACAAACCAGCATCTATAGTTCCTTGCTTCTAGGTTATTTTGCAGCATTGTACATTTCTAATGACCTGTGAATGGATTTGATGATAATGGTAGTTAGTGCTTCAGGGGTATTTTGCATTATTAATCCTAGTTTTGTAGCTCTCCACAAGTCACTACGATATGTCATAGTGAGAACTGTTCAGTGCATTAATATGCTTTAGAAGAAGCAATTAATCGGACAACATTTCAGACCTCTCAGACTTTACCTACAGATACAATTTCAAAAAGCAATTAAGAATTTGTCTTGCTTCCAGCAAAAATATCGCTAAGCTCTGCCCAGACAATTACTTGAGCACCACATGGCATATTGTTTGCCAGACATCACTTAACAAGACATTCTGGCTAACTGATATAAAAGGAAAATAGACGATGCTTCATCAAGGTTCTTTATAGGTGTCAGAATATTGCGATAACATCAATGCACCAGGACGATTCTCAGAATAGGATTGCATAAAATGCGGGTTATTTAGAGTTTAGAGACACAGCATGGAAACAGGCCCTTCAGTCCAGCGAGTCCATGCCGACCATTGATCTCCCATTCACACTTGTTCTATGTAATCCCACTTCCGCACACCCACTCCCCAGTTTAGTTTTGTTTATTATTGTCACACGTACCGAGGTGCAAGGAAAGCTGTACAGATTCAGGACAAGGGAATAATGTTTAAATGCAAGATAAAGTCCCGTCCCTACTAGGGGCAATTGATAAAGGCCAAATAATCGACAAACCCGTGCGTCTTTGGGATGTGGTAGAAAACCGGATCACCCGGAGGAAATCCAAGGAGGAGAACGTGCTAACCTCACACAGACAGCACCCAAGGTCAGAATCGAACCCTTCTGAGGCAATGTCTCGAGCTGTGCCACTGTGCCAAGCTGGTGGTGCACCAACTAAAGTACTGGGTACATTTCTAGTCACCATATTGCAGGAGAGAAGCGCGAGAACTTCCGATAGTACAAAAGAAATATCCTCTGAGGATCCCCTGAGTGTTTAAGTTATAAAAGATGGACAAGAAGGACCCATTTCTCTTTGCAAAATAAACCAAATGTTACTAGTTACAGATTTAAGGGATTGGTGGAAAGGTTCCAGGGAGCCATTGAAATATTGTAGTGGAGTCTAGAACACAGTGCCTGAAAGGGCTGAAGATGGAAACATTCATCATGTCTAAAAATTACCTGGATAGTCACTTGAAGTACAGGGGATGAGATTCGGAGATGAGATTGTGGACTGAATAATGTCTTCAATTTAGTTTAGTTTAGAGACACAGCGTGGATTTGAGTATAGGAGCTGGGAGGTTCTACTGCAGTTGTACAGGGTTTTGGTGAGACCACACCTGCAGTATTGCGTACAGTTTTGGTCTCCAAATCTGAGGAAAGACATTCTTGCCATAGAGGGGGTACAGAGCAGGTTCACCAGATTGATTCCTGGGATGTCAGGACTTTCATATGAGGAAAGACTGGATAGACTTGGCTTGTACTCGCTAGAATTTAGAAGACTGAGGGGGGATCTTATAGAAACTTACAAAATTCTTAAGGGGTTGGATAGGCTAAATGCAGGAAGATCGTTCCCGATGTTGGGGAGGTCCAGAACAAGGGGTCACAGTCTAAGGATAAGGGGGAAGTCTTTTAGGACCGAGATGAGGAAAACATGTTTCACACAGAGAGTGGTGAGTCTCTGGAATTCTCTGCCACAGAAGGTAGTTGAGGCCAGTTCATTGGCTATATTTAAGAGGGCGTTAGATGTGGCCCTTGTGGCTAAAGGGATCAGGGGGTATGGAGAGAAGGCAGGTACAGGATACTGAGTTGGATGATCAGCCATGATCATATTGAATGGCTGTGCAGGCTCGAAGGGCCGAATGGCCTACTCCTGCACCTATTTTCTATGTTTCTATGTTTCCATGAAACAGGCCCCATCGGCCCGAGTCCATGCTGACCATCGATCACCCATAGACTAGTACGATGTCCTAGACATTTGGACAATTTACAGAGGGCCAATTAACCCACAAACCTTCAGGTCTTAGGGATGTGGGAAGAAACCAGAGCACCCGGAGGAAATCCACCCAATCACAGGGAGAATGTACAAACTCCACAGACAGGACCCGTAGTCAGGATCGAACTCTCGTCTCTGGCACTGTGAGGCTGTAAATAGTCTTAAATCTACAAATTACGCAGGGATAGCTTAGAAGAATATATTCTGCATTGGGGCAAGCAGGGTTATTAGTTCCACATGAGTAATAAGGTGAATACACAGTATTACCCTCCACAAGCCACAATTCCATGATGGAGCATTACTTGTGGCTATATGGCTTCTGTGAAACGTATGGTCTCTTAAGCTTACTGTCTTATCTACGGTGAACAATACACCATCTTATTCACTATTGCAGATATACATCGGCATGAATTACATTATCATTATGGAGGTATATAAAACCAGAGGGGGGGGGGTCATAGATGAGGGGAATGATCAGTCTTCCTCACAGGGTGATGTAGCCCGAAACTAGAGGGCATAGATTTAAGGGAAGCGGGAACTAGTTAAAGGGAGGCAAATAATCACACATATGGAATGAGCTCCCAGTGGGTGGAGGCAGGTACAATTATAATGTTTAAATGACACTTGGACAGGTACACGATAGGAAAATTTAGGCGGAAAATTGACTAAATGCAGGCAAATTAAACTAGTTCAGGTAGGCAACTTGGTTGGAATGGGCAAGTTGGACTGAAGGGCCTGATTCTGCACTTGGAACTTCAATTCTCAGCCCACAAAAATAACATGGAAGAGTGTAGACGTGCTGAGGAACAGGTGAAGTTGAATGTAAGATTCACCAACTTTCCACGATGTCTGGTTTCCCATACTTCACATGTGACTCTGCTTTAAACTATGCCATGGATGATGAAAGGTGAACGCAATAGATAAATGTCCTTTTTTAAAAATACTCCAAGCCTATGATCCAAAACGAGGACCGGAGAGCTTTGAAACAGGCAGATCAATGCCTATAGCTTTGCTTTGCTTAACACGTTGCTTGTGACCCCTCATTGTGTTTCTCTCTCAAGGTCAAGGCTGCTGGATACTTTTTACAGCAAGCCCCACAACAACAAGGTTGGCCAGGATTTCACCTGAAACCCACACTTGCACTCGAAACAGTGATCACTGCACCGTATGGGAGGGTAGCTAATGTTATCCCACTTTTTAAGAAAGGAGGGAGAGAGAAAGCAGGGAATTATAGACCAGTTAGCCTGAGGTCAGTGGTGGGGAAGTTGCTGGAGATGATTATTAAAGATGTAATAGAGGCACATTTGGATAGCAGTAACAGGATCGGTCCGAGTCAGCATGGATTTACGAAGGAGAAATCATGCTGGACAAATCTTCTGGAATATTTTGAGGATGTAACAAGTAAAATGGACATGGGAGAGCCAGTGGATGTAGTGTACCTGGACTTTCAGAAAGCCTTTGATAAGGTTCCACACAGGAGATTAGTGGGCAAAATTAGAGCGCATGGTATTGGGGGTAGGGCATTGGCAAAGATAGAAAATTGCTTGGCAGACAGGAAACAAATAGTAGGGATTAACGGGTCCCTTTCAGAATAGCAGGCAGTGACTAGTGGGCTCGCTGCTGGGACCGCAGCTATTTACAACATACATTAATGATTTAGATGAAGGAATTGAAAGGAACATTAGCAGATTTGCAGATGCCACAAAGCTGGGTGGCAGTGTGAACTGTATGAGGATGCAGGGTGACTTGGACAGGTTGGGTGAATGGGTAGATGCATGGCAGATGCAGTATAATGTGGATAAATGTGAGATTATACACTTTGGTGGCAAGAACAGGAAGGCAGATTATTATCTGAATGGGGTCAGGTTAGGAGAAGCGGAGGTGCAATGAGGCCTGGGTGCGCTTGTACATCAGCCACTGAAAGTAAGCATGCAGGTACAGCAGGCAGTGAAGAAAGCGAATGGCATGTTGGCCTTCATAACAAGATGAGTTGAGTGTAGGAGCAAAGAGGTCCTTCTGCAGTTGTACGGGGCCCTGGTGAGACCACACTGGAGTATTGTGTGCAGTTTTGGTCTCCTAATTTGAGGAAGGACATTCTAGCTATTGAGGAAGTACAGTGTAGGTTCATGAGGTTAATTCCCAGGATGGCGGGACTGTCATATAATGAAAGAATGGGGCGACTAGGCTTGTATTCACTGGAATTTAGAAGGATGAGAGGATATCTTATTGAAACATATAAGATTATTATGGGATTGGACACGCTAGATGCAGGAATCATGTTCCCGATGTTGGGGGAGTCCAGAAGCAGGGGACACCGTTTCAGAATAAGGGGTAGGCCATTTAGAACTGAGACGAGGAAAACCTTTTCACCCAGAGAGTTGTGAATTTGTGGAATTCTCAGCCTCAGAAGGCAGTGGAGGCCAATTCACTGGATGCATTTTCAAGAGAGTTAAAGATAGAGCTAGCAGAGTCAAGGGATATGGGGAGAAGGCAGGAACGGGGTACTGATTGTGGATGATCAGCCATGATCACATTGAATGGCGGTGCTGGCTGGAAGGGTCGAATGGCCTACACCTGCACCTATTGTCTATGTATCTATGTACCTATGCAACAAGGAACAAATCAAAGAACTCTCGGCAAGCTTATACAGACCATAGAAGACCTGCGATAATCTGCACACTCCAAAGAGCTTTTCATTGCACCTCGGTTTACGTGACACTAAACTAAACTAAATACTTGAAAGAAAACGCAAACTTCCAAGTTCCTCCCTACTGTTATCAGGCAATTGAGCCGTCCTCTCACCCGCCAGAGAGCAGCCCTGATCTCCCCTCCACCTCATTGGAGACCTTTGAACTATCTTTAAATCGGACTGCATCTTGCACTGAATGTTATATCCTTTACCCTGTATCTGTACAGTGTGGGCAGCTTGACTGTGATCATGTATAGTCATTTCGCTAACTGGATAGCACGCAACACAAAGCTTTTCACTGTACCTCATTATACGCAACGAATCTAAACTCAATTAAACGACTCAGACTGTCTGTCTTCATACACAATCTATAAACTTAAGGTGGGAATACTGCCAATAGATAGAAAATGAAAAGCTGTCCTAGCTTAAGAGCCCAGGCAAGGTGTTATCTAAAAGAGCATCCTCATTCTGCAAGTGCTGCTGGAAGACCATCAACTCGATGGGAGACATTCCTTCTGAAAGACAGACCACGCCTAAAGCTTGTTGATCTCCCAGCAGAGCGAGAGGTCCGTCGGGGAATGGTGCCGTCTGGCCCGCTGCAGACTGCAGGAGTACGTGCTGAGAGACGCACTGAAGCTCGGTGCAGCCAACGCCAAGGCTCGGTGGGTGAGGACCACAGTCAAAAGTGACTGTATTGGGTAACCTATGGTTTGTAATTTAATGGAAGCTGAAGCCGTTTCCTTTCTAACTCCACCCGACCATCTGCCTTTTCAAATAACGGTCCTCACCTGCATCAATCTATTATCTGGCAAGCCTCTTGAATTGCTACAGTCATTAATAAAGTATTTCCATTGTAATGTTAGGGAGGGAGTTTGGAATTTTGACCGTAGCCTTACAGTGCCAGAGACTTCGGTTCGATCCTGTCTACGGGCGCTGTCTGTGTGGCGTTTGTACGTTCTCCCTGTGACCATGTGGGTTTTCTCTGGGTGCTCCGGTTTCCCCCCACACTCCAGAGATGTGCAGGTTTACAGGTTCTTCTTCTTCTTGCGTATGGCGTGCACAGCCTAAAGTTGGCGGACAACTTGTTCTATTTGATCGTATTTGATTGTGCACGCCGGGTTGATTGCATTTGTCGAAACAGGGCGGACCACGTGAAGATTGCAATCTCCCACCCCGGTGTGCAGGTTAATTGGCTTTGATAAAATTGATAATTGTCCCTAGTACAATAATGGTAGTGTAAGTGGTGATCGCTTGTTGGCACGGACTCGGTGGGCCTGAGGGCCTGTCTCTGCGCTGTATCTCTAAAGTCTAAAAAACAGCAATAATAAGGAAATGGGTAATTCTATTTAAAACCTGGTCGGTGTGCAACATGAAGGGGAATTGTTGTGGTGACCCAAATATGGCACGCTGCCCATTTACCCCGGAGTTGTTGAGAAACTGGCTTTGGGAGGTCCCGTCAAAGGAATGTTGGTGGGTTTCTCAGTTCCTCTTTTAGGATAGTGGACCACCAGACAATGAATGTTTATCAGAAACACACAAGCAAAATGATCATTAATGACTTTCCCAAATTAGCCTTGAGGCTGAGAAGCAAAGAATTGCAGATGCTTGTTTACGCAAAAGAACACAAAGTGCTGGAGTAACGAAGTGGCGTTTCAGTTCAGGACCCTTCTTCAGACCCGAAACGCCACCAATCCACGTTCTGCAGAGATGCCGTCTGACCTACTGAGTCACTCCAGCACTTTCTCTGTGACATTTCGGAAGAAAAGTTAATTTGTTTATTATTTTAGTCAAGATAGCAGCGTAATTACCACTGGACATCCTGTGATTGAATACATTCTAGGGGTGATGACTCAGTTCTTTATGAACACTGGAAAGATAATTTAGTCTCTGAGGGCATCTTGTTCTATTTATCAAAGATCTTGGCAGACCGTAACCTACTGCCAAATACGGCTCAAACCCAAAGCGGAAAGGAGTGGAACATAAAAACATTTGTGACTGGTTGAGGGGGTTCACAGGAGAGGGTGGGTCTTTGTTTAGGTTCGAAAGAAGAACTAAACCTTCTGAATTTTGTAGTCGGCAGGGCATATCGCCAACTTCGACAATTTTACTTTTTTTTTTAATCAAGTCAATTAAACACGCCAATTAACCTACAAACCTGTACGTCTTTGGAGTGTGGGAGGAAACCGAAGTTCTCTGAGAAAACCCACGCAGATCAGGGCGAGAACGTACAAACAAAACGGGATCGAACCCGTGTCTCTGAGGCTGCATTTTGCTGTAAGGCAGCAGCTCTCCCGTTATGCCACTGCGACTGAAATGTTCTTCAGTAATAAAAGGAGTCGATAAGAGTGAACAGAAACCTAACAAACATCGGCAAGGTGAAGGCAAAACACGATGAATGCTGGAAATCTCAAAAATGCACCAAATGTTATAATTAATCAGCAAGGCAGGCAGCAGCTGTAAAAGGGGAGTTAAAGTCATGTCAATAATATTCCACCACAATGGGGAAATGCTTGTAGAAACACGGAGCTCGAGGATAGTGAACCACACGATAACGAGGGTTTATCAGAAATGTACAAGCAATGTGGTCTTTATTGATGCCCAAATTAGCCTTGACACTTAGAAACAAAGAACTGCAGATGCTGGTTTACACAAGGGGGCACAAAGTGCTGGAGTAACTCAACGGGTCAAATAGCATTATGGAGAGCATAGACAAGTGAGGCTTTGGGTCGGGAGCAATCAGTTAGAGAAGGGACCCGACCCGAAATGTCACCTGGCAAAGTTCTCCAGAGATGTTGCTTGACCCACTGAGTTACTACAGCACTCTGTGGACCTTCATGGGGAAATGTGTTACTTCACTGTATTCACTGGAGAACTGGACAGTGGGAGGATATGTAGATGGAAATGTACAAAGTTCTGATAGAAGATGCAGGAATCATATTTCCACTGGTTGGGGTCTAGAACCAAGGATCACCATCTTAGAATATGGGCTTAGACAGTTAGGAGGGTCATAATATTAATTGGACTGCGATGAGAGGACATTTCTTCATTCAGAGAGTGGTAAACCAGCAGATTTGTTTCCCGGTAGAAAGTCAAAAAAGCCAAGGGGTTGGATATGTTTAAGAATGAGATGGATTGCTAGACATACAAGAGGGCAATGGGTTTAGGGAGAAGACAGGAATATGGCTGAGGATTTTCCCTCCTTCTCCCGCCCCACCACCGTAGCATTAATCACACCACCGTGTACAGAAGCAGGCCGTTCTGTCTGTGTGGTGTTTGCACGTTCTCCCTGTGGTTGCCCGAGTTTCCTCTGGGTTCTCACGCTTCCTCCCACATAGAGTCTAGAGTAATACAGTGCGGAAACAGGCCCTTCGGCCCAACTTGCCCACACCGACCAACATGTCCCATCCATACTAGTCCCACATGCCTGCATTTGGCCCATATCACTCCACACCTGTGAGTTGGCTAATGTTATTGATTTGTAATTAGCCAGATTTATAATTAGTTGACAAAACCGTAATTTATTAATCCGGAATATCCAGGGGGATGGGATAAGTGTAATTTTAAAATTACATGCAAGGTGTCAGGCTGTCTGTCACAGCATACAGCCCCGATAACCCATTATTTCCTTCAGTTAAATATTGGGAAGGTAGCACTATTGTCATTTGCCACTCAACTATTATGTTTGTTTACCTCACTGACTATTTCTAAAACCCCCCCCCCCCCCGAAATTCCTTTGACAGGTTGAATAGAAATGTCCCCAATCTCGTTGTTTTATTAATTGAACACGTAGATGAACATCCTCAAGGATGTTTAAGAGCTTGTTCAAAGAAGTTAAAGGAGTGACAGAGATACTTGCAGGGGAACGTTTGAGGAGGTTATTATTTGTCTATAGTTTTAGCTTGAACCAGGACATCTGAAGATTCAAAGTTTAATATAGTAATTGTGCTGATACTGACTCCAACCAACCATGTAATGAATATCATCCATTCCAGAAGTTTTATTTTTCTGATGCCATTTAAACTTCACTTGGATTTCAATCACTTCAATGTAAAAGTAATTGGGAATAGGGAGCATTGGAACAAAAATGTGCCCTCGGTACATATTAACTGTAATATAACAATGTATGCATGTTGGTAGGTGCAATGAAAACAAAGATCTTTTTATCATTGTTGTGTTATGAATACCACAGAAAATATTATGTACTCTCTAGTACACATCTAATAGAATAATATTGCTTAAATATATAGTTATTGGACAAAATACTGAAAATATTGGGGTGAAAATGACTTCAGGACAGTTTGTTAGGAAAATGAATGAAATGGTAACAGAATACTTATACAGCTGAGTGAGTATCATTTTAAGGATGATAAATTGAACCAAATGATGACTTCTTTGACAAAGTAACTAGCACGTTAGATAACAAGGAAGCCAATGGATGTAGCATATTTTGTTCTACAAAATTTGGTCTGTGAAGTGCCCCATAAAAGATTACCGCATTAGATAAGCACCTGTGAACTTAAACGTAATTTGATTTGATTTGATTTGATGATTCAACTTTATTGTCATTGTCCATAGTACAAGTACTTAGACAACGGAATGCTCTTTCCCATACAGCCATACGAATAAAAAATAAATAAATAAAAGCACAGAACACGATAGTCAACAACACAAACATCCCCACAGCGGTACCAAAGTTTCCCACTGTGAGGGAAGGCACCAAAGTTCAGTCAACCTAATTGCTGATGTTCCTCGATGTTCACCCGTGGTCGGGGCCTCCCAAGCCCCCCGCAGTCGCCACTACGGGCGGCCCGATGTTAAGGCCTTCTCGCCGGGATGATGGAACTCCAACATCGGCACGGAAGAACATCCTCCGTGGCTTGGACCTCCTAATCGGCCGCTTCCTACCGGAGTCCGCGGCTCCTGAAGTCCACAGGCCAAGTTGGGCGGAGATTCAACGCTGGTGGCCCTCAGCAAAGGGTCCCAGGACTCCTCGATGTTGGCCAGCGTGCACTGGGAGCTCTACAAACCACAGCTCCGCGATGTCGATGCTGCAGGTCCAACACTCCGGAGCTTCAAATTGGCGATCCCAGGTGAGGCATCGCCCGCTCCACGATGTTTCCAGCGCAGCGCCGCTGCTGCTGGAGCTCTGGTCCGGTCCCCAGCAGGAAAGGCCACGCCAATCCAGTTGGTAGGCCGCGAGGAGGGGGGCAAGGGCACGGCTCGGAAAAAAGTCACATCCTCGCCGGGAAGCGATTGAAAAACGGTTCCCCCCTTACCTTACCCCCCTCCCCCACACAAAACACTGAACAAATACTCCAAAACATACCCCAAACAAACCAAAAATAAAAAAAGACAGAAAAACAAACAGACTGAAGGCAGAGGCAGCCATCATGCAGCGCCCCTGGATGTTAAGTCCAGGGGGTCAGATATGGGGCTTTATGTGTGGGCCAGATATATTGTCAGTGCAGAGGGGCTCAGAGCAAGGCCAAGTGTGCATCCAGAGTCAAGGTCTGGAATAGTACTAGGTGTGCAGTCAAAGCTGGGACAATGGGAGTGTTCAGCACTGGGAACCTAAGCAGGTAAGCAGCTATGATCAGGGTAGAATAGGGGCCCAGGTGTAAGGCTGGACTCAGGGACAGGAATGAGAGAAGGTATGCAACTGGAGTCAGGATCAGGAGTAGTACCAGGTGTGCAGTGAGACCCAGGTTGATCAACAAGGGCCAAGTGTTTGATTATAATCTGATTTCCATACATGAATACACCAAGATCATTCATGTACTGCCCCTGTTGATCAGAGCCTGGCTCTACTGTGTTACATCCCTTAAGAAATGTTCTCAAAACACATCCATGATGGTCTCTCCTTCAAAGTATAAAACCCAAATCAGCCCCTCTAGTCTGGTTCCCAAGCTACCTCCAGCTGTAGACTGAAAAGTAAAATCCCAACTTCCTTGCGCAGTCAATTGCAGTAATTACCAAAGCGGTTAGTTGTAAGACAGGATGCAATTATTATTATGGCATGTCTCTGTTAGCAACTGAACCCTGGGGGGAAAAAAATGCAATCATCTCGAGATTAATTTCAGTGGAATAAAATTAAGTATATAATACATAGCAGGTATAACTGCTACCCTTCATCCAGGCAAATGCAAGGCAAATGCCTTCAGATGAGCTTTAATTATGCCTTCATTGCCAAATGTCATCTTTTCCCTAGATTTAAGTTTTTTTTTAAATTTAACCCAACCTCCCAAACTTAAATTGCAAATAAATTATCAAATTTAATTTGCACAGCATTGTATTTAATCCTTCTTCCCTCACTATGTACCCTGTTGTAAAAATAATGCCCAGGTGGCATTTAACAACAGCCTGCAGGCTGTGGCACCTGCTTTGTAATGAAAAGGTCACAAGGCCAGACCGAAAATCAATCTTGGCCGCCACAACACTCCATTTCTGAATCATAACGCTCAGGATTTTGCACATTACTTTGACAGAAAAGGTTGTGATTATTGAAGCAATTACCAATCAATATTCAAAGCTGGAAAGGACCCTTCAGGATCCTGCAGGATTTAATCTCAGACTCTTAAATACAACGTCTGATATTATCGGCGACTTCTATTAATGCTTTGCAAAACAAAATTGAATTGAATTGATTGGTGCAGCACGGATACAGACCCTTCGACCCACCAAGGCTACACACTCACCTTTGATCACCCATTTACACTAGTTCTATGTCAATCCCCCCTTTTCTACACGTTAGAGCAATTTATGGAGAACTATCAGCCTGCAATCGTCCACCTCTTTGGGATGTGGGAGGAAACCGGAGCAGCCGGAGGAAATCTACGCCATCAAAGGGAGAACGTGCAAACTCCACGCAGGCTGCACCAGATGTCAGGATTGAATCCGGGTCTCTGGCACTGTGAGGTAGCAGCCCTACCACTGTGCTGCTCTCTTCTTTTGTAAACCAGCATCTGGTTCTACCTATGCCTACTTTTGTTTTAAATGATATCTTTATACAATTTTTGTTCCTGCTTAGAATGGTGTGAAATGCAAATACAAGGGCCATCTCTCACCAACCACCCCCAACCCCACTTGTTAATTCAGATTCCAAGCACTATCGTTTCATTGAATTTATAGTTTAGTTTAGATTAGAGGTACAGCGAAGAAACAAGTCCTTCGGCCCACTGACTCCTAATAATAATAATAATAATAATAATAATAATAATTTTTTTTATTGTCATTACACATAAGTGCAACGAGATTTGGTTTGCAACTTCCATCCGATGTCATAACTTAAACGACTAATAAAATTTAGGTTTAGATACCCCGAGAACAAGGTTTGTGAAAAGAAGTCAAAATCAAAACAGACTAAAGTGCAGATGTGTCTGTGTGACGTGACCATCCGAGGGAGACAGTCCATGGGGGTGGGGGGCACTCAGCAGGGCCGGTTCAGAGCCGCTATAGCTCTGGGAATGAAACTGTTCCTGAGTCTGGAGGTGCGGGGCGTAGAAGGCCTTGTAACGTCTGCCGGAAGGGAGTAGTTCCAACAGTCCATTACAAGGGTGAGAGGAGTCTTTATGGATGCTGACGGCCTTCCTGAGGCACCGTGTGTGGTAGATGCCCTCGAAGGCTCGGTAGCCGTGTCCCAATGATCTTTTGCGACCAGTGATCACATAACTAGTTCTATCCTACACACTGGGGACAATTTACAGAAGCCAATTAACCTACAAACTTGCACGTCCCCGGAATATGGAAATAAATCAGAGCACCCAGGAGAAAACCCATGCGGTCACAGGTAGAATGTATAAACTCTGTACAGACAGCGCCCAAAGTCAGGATCGAATCCTGGTCTCTGCTCTGTGAGTCAGCAACTCTCTGTGCCGCCCATACCTGATTTTTATTTTGCGGTTGCAGGATGATACTGAAAAATAACTAAAGTATTGCACAGGTTTCTGTCAGTATGTCCTAAAGAGGTTTATAGGCATTGGGAGTATTTTTAAAGTGAGGCAATGATGGAAATGCCGTAGTAGCCGATTTGTAAACCGATACAGCAATGTGATAATTACCTCCCGGTCTGATGTTAATGAAATGGATCCTCTCCAGCTCGTCATAGACCACACCAAAGATCATAGAGTTTGGACCACACCCAACCCAGGCTTTCATTGAAATCCTGCTGTGCGACATCTCACCTGAGAAGGCATGTAGGATGTGGGTGTGCCACCTTCAGGCTTTACTTTAGACTTTAGAGATACTGCATGGGAACAGGCCTTTCAGCCCACTGTATCCGTGCCGACCAGCGATCACCGAGTACACGCGCACTATCCTACACAATGGGGACCATTTACAATTTTACCAAAGCCAATTAACCTTCAAACCTGCACGTCTTTGGAGTGTGGGAGGAAACAGGAGCACCCGGAGAAAGCCCACACTGTCACAGGGAGAACGTACAAACTCCATGAGGACAGCACCTGTAGTCTGGATCGAACCCGGGTCACCAGCGCTGTAAGGTAGCAACTCGACCACTGGAAAATAAATGGAATATCTCTCCATTGCTCTCGGTCCGAGTTTTTGGCACTCAATTTGCTGGCAACAACATGACCTCTGACAAAGTGCAACCAATCGATCCTGCCTGAATAACACTCCATGCTGGGCTGTGGGCAGTTTCAGGTTGGAGTCATCCTGCATTCTCTGGGGTGTATGCAGTGCTACTATTTTTTTTATAATGTTAAATAGAAAGAACAGCAAAACTACACAGCCTTTAATTCATTCACAGACATTATTGTGGAAGCCAGCACTAGATGTCCATCACTGACTGACCCTTAAACGAAAGACGTGATCATCAATCTCGAGACGGTGAAGTGTCATGTTGTATATTGTTATAGGGCCCATACTGTACAAAAATGGCAAATAGCTACAACAACCCACCCCACCACCCCATCGCCAGTATCCACCTATCACTTGCCAATCCCTACTCCAATCAGTCTGATGAGGGGTACCGACCTGAAACGTCATCTATCCATTCCCTTCACAAATATGGCTCAGATTAGTTTTTGTCATGTGTACCGAGGTACAGTGAAAATCTATTGTTGTTGCTTACTATCGTGTCAGCGAAAAGACTATACATGATTGCAATCTAGCCTTCCACAGTGTACAGGTACAGGAGATAGGAAGTATCATTTAGTGCAAGGTAAATTCCAGTACAGTCCGATAAAAGGTAGTCCAAGGGTCTCCAATGTGATGGGAGGTCTGGAACGCTCTCGAGTTGGTGATAGGATGGTTCAAGTTGCCTGATAAGAAAGCTGGGTAGAAACTGTCCCTGAACCTGGACCAAAACCAAAACAGTCCACAGAAGGGTCCTGATCCAAAACGTTGTGTGTCCATTCCCTCCACAGATGCTGCCTGACCCGCTGAGTTACTTGTGGCAGATAACTTTCCCTTTTGAACCAGATTTTAGTTTAGTTACAAATAATAACAAGTAATAAAAGGTAGTCTTTTAATCCAGATTTAAGTAATTAAATTCACCAACTTCCTGAGTGGGATTTGAACTCTGAAGCATCAATCCTGGCCTCTCCTGGATTTCCGGCCTAGTAACACACCATACCTTTCACTCAGAGGGTGGTAAGTATATGGAACAAAGATAGACACAAAAAGCTGGAGTAACTCAGCGGGACAGGCAGCATCTCTGGAGAGAAGGAATGGTTGACGTTTCGGGTCAAGACCCTTCTTCAGACTGGTTAGGGATGAGGCAAATGAGAGATGTAGACGGTGATGTGGAGAGATAAAGAACAATGAATGAAAGATGTGCAAAAAAGTAATGATGATAAAGGAAACAGGCCATTGTTAGCAGTTTGTAGGGTGCAAATGAGATGCTAGTGTGACTTGGGTGGGGGAAGGATAGAGAGAGAGAGAGAGAGAGAGAGAGAGAGAGAGAGAGAGAGAGAGGGAATGCCAGGGCTATCTGAAGTGGGCGGAATCAATATTCATACCACTGGGCTGTAAGCTGCCCAAGCGAAATATGAGATGCTGTTCCTCCAATTTGTGTTTAGCCTCACTCTGACAATGGAAGAGACCCAGGACAGAAATGTTGGTGTAGGAATGTGAAGGAAAATTAAGGTGTCCAGCATCCGGGAGATCAGTTACGTTCAAGCGGTGTGCTTGATGGAACGATATTATATGGAATGAGCTGCCTGAGGAGGTAATTGAAGCAGGTACAATACAACATTTAAAAGACACCTGGACAGGTAAATGGATAGGAAAGGTTTAGAGGGATATGGGCTAAATGCCATTAAATGGGACTAGCTTAGATGGGGCATCTTGGTTTGCATGGATGAGTTGGGCTGAAGGGCCTGTTTCTGTGCTGCATGCCTCTATGATCTTGTAATCGACTCACAAACTATGAATGATTTAGCCGCAACTTTCCACTTGAATCTTGTGCTAGGTCAGCAACAGGAGCCAAACCAAAACGGCCTGAAGAAGGGTCCCGATCCAAAATGCCATCTATCCGTTCCCCCCACAGATGCTGCCTGACCCACTGAGCTTCAAGAAACCGAAAACAGCTCCAAAATGAAGGACTGTAAGACTGCTTCCTGCAAAGAATCTTAATCTTTGTCAATCCCATTCCTGAAACCAGATTAAATTTACACTAAAGATAGACAGAAAATATAGGAGTATGTTGGGAATGTTCAGGTCAGGACCCTTCTTCAGACTGAAGAAGAGCCTGAAGAGGGGTCTTGACCCAAAACGTCACCGATCCTTTCTCTTCAGAGATGCTGCCTGACTCGCTGAGTTACTCCAGCACTGTCAGTCTATCTTTGGTATAAACCAGCATCTGCAGTTCTTTGTTTCTGCTTCTACCTTAATACTATTTGGGCTGCTGTTTTAGGTGAGGGCGCAGGATAGAGTTAGGTGTGCTCTCTTCCAAACGGGAAAGACCAAAGATTAAACAGAGTTGGGACAATTCATGAAATGGAATACACGATAAACTAGTTCCATTTGTTGCTCAATAAGCTGAGGACATGCTTTTGAAGCCAGAAGAACAAAAGACTATTTGAGGAAAGTTTTTTTTTTAAATGCCTTGAGTGATTGAGATTCAGAAAGCACTGCCAGATACAACAGTGGAAACAGGCTCAGTCGCTGTCATAATGGAATTGTGCAAATACTTGAAGGAAAAATATTACAAGGATGTGGGGGAAAAGATAAGATTGGAATTAACTGGAGCATTGCCCATGGCATAGATTAAAGTTAGTTCAATATAGTTTAGTTTAGAGATCATGGAAACAGCCCTTCAGCCCACCATCGAACACCCGTTCACACTAGTTCTGTTATCCCACTTTCCCGTCCACTCTCCACACACTGGGGGCAATTTCCAGAGGCCAATCGATCTACAAACCCGCACGTCTTTGGGTTAAGGGAGGAAACCGAAGCACCCTGAAGAAACTCACTCGGTCACAGGGAGAACCTGCAAACTCCACACAGACAGGTCGGGTCGGATCGGGTCGGTGGGGACGCTGCAAGCCGGCAGCCCTGTCAGCAACGTGTCTGTTTTTTCTGGGTTTTTTTCTTTTTTTTGTGTGTTTAAATGTATGTTTTTGATATTTCTCTGTGTGTCTTGTGTGGGGGGTGGTGTAGGGGGGGGGGGGGGGGGGGGGGTAAGGGGGGGAACAGTGTTGGTCGCCTCCTCCACGGGGATGTGACTTTTTCCATGCCGCCACCCCCGTGGCCTAACATCGGGGATCGGTGCGGCCTTTCCCCGAGACGCGTCCGGGGCTTCAGCAGCGGGCGCAGCGTGGACTCTCGTCGCGGAGCGGGTGAGCCCTCGCCGGAGGGGAGCGATCCGTTCGCTGGCCCGCGGCAGCCTGAAGCCGGGGTCTGCAGAGCTCCAGCCGGTGCGGCGTCCACAGCCTGGGATCCCTCGTTGGGGACCCGGTAGGAGAAGAGCTCCGACCGCCGGCCCGCGGCCAACTTCTGCCGTGGGCGCGGCGGGGACTTACCATCCCTCGCCGGGGATCCCTGGAGGGGAGCTTCGACCGCCGGCCCTGCGGTCTGCGGTGCTTCTGGCTGTGGCGTGGCGGGAACTTTAAATCTTCGACCGCCGGCCTGCGGCCTACACCAACCTGAAGCCGCGGTCTCCGGTGGGGAGGCATCGATCCAGGACTTACCTGGACTTTTGCCTTGTCGATTCATCTGGACGCCCGCAGCGGCGGCTACGGAGGGTTGAGGTCCCGACCACGGGGGAAAATGGAGGAGGACTGGCCAAATGTTGTGCCTTCCACCACAGTGATGAATGCTGTGGTGGATGTTTGTGTTAAATTTTCATCGTGCTTTTGTGTGTTCTTTTTCATTGTACCGCTGCTGGCAAATTGTTTTCACTTCATAAAACTGATTGATTGAATAAAACTGATTGATTGATTGATTGACAGCACCCAAGGTCAGGATGGAGCCCGCGTCTCTGGCGCTGTGAGGCAGTGCTCTGCCAGCTGCGCCACTGTGCCAATCGGCATTCTTCTCCTCTGTACAATTCTCTGGTAAACACGGCAAAATAAAAATTAAAATATCATTCCTGTAGCAGTTCCTTGCCTGTATTTTTAATTGAATTTTAATGATTACACTCACGATACTTAATAGCAGATCCTTTATGTTCCCTGACAGCAAGATTAAGCAGCTCTTAAACCACATTTGACAAACTGCCCCACCTTCATTATCTGGCTGACTTACCAAGATATTCGCAACAATTTTTGACACAAATTACACAAGTGTGAAACAAAATTGCATCATTTATAATCCGCGTAATATCTTCTCTCCGTGGATGTTATCCCAATTTCGCCGTGAAGCTGAGTATGGATGAAGAAGTACCCCTCGAGGGCCAGCTGGGTCCATCGCTCAGTGTTAGGAAATGGACAGGAAAGCAGCCCTTTAGACGCATCATTAAATGACACTTCTTATACCATCCATGTTCTCACAGGCATCAAACACAGGGAACTATGTGCCATTTACAAAGTAGTACATAATAACAGTTTCTCTCTCTCTGCATACAGCATAGCAGACAGGATGCAACAATTCATTCTTTATAGACTACTAGGTTGGATTACTGACAGTTAAAACAACACGCAGGTTAGTCCCTTCCATGGACTCTAGTTACACTTTACGCTGCCTCGGCAAGGCCACCAGCATAATCAGCATCTCGGTCACTCTCTATTGTCTCTTCACGCAAGAGGCACAGACGTCTGAAAATGCAGAGCTCCAGATTCAGGGACAGATGCAGCCTGTCCCACTGAGTTGCTCCGGCATTTTGTGCCATTGTTATCAGGCAACTGAACCATCCTACCAACAACTAGAGAGCAGTCCAGAGCTATTATCTACCTCATTAGAGACCCTTGGACTATAAGCCCTGTCCCACTGTACAAGTTCATTCAAGAGTTCTCCCGAGTTTGCCCTGATTCAAACTCGGATATTTACGGTAATGGCCGCTCGCAGGTACTCGGGGCTCTCATGGATATTTTTCAACACGTTGAAACATCTTCACGAGTCTTCCCGAGCTTACCGCTTTTCCCGAATACCTGCCGTTAGCGTTAAGAGATGTCCCCGAGCTCCGACGTACCCGCTACGTTCATTCTACGTGCTTACCACGAGTTTGATTTCTTTTAAACTCGGGAGAGCTCTTGGATGAACTCGCACCGTGGGAGAGGGCTCTATCTTTACTGGACTTTATCCTGCACTACGCATTCTTCATGTAGACGGTTCGATTGTAATCATGTATTGTCTTTCTGCTGGCTGGTTAGCACCCAACAAAATGTTTTCACTGTACCTCGGTACACTTGACAATAAACTAAACTCAAACTCAGTTTCATTTAGCTTATTGTCACGTGTACCGAGGTACAGTGAAAAGCTTTTTTGTTGCGTGCAGTCCAAGAAGTGGAAAGACTACACATGATTACAATCGAACCGTCTACAGTGTGCAGATACAGGATAAAGCGAATAAAGGGAATTATTGCAAGATAAAGTCCAGTAAGGACTGATTAAAGATTGTTTGAGGGTCTCAATGAGGTAGATGATCGGTCAGGACCACTCTCTAGTTGTTGGTAGGATGGTTCAGTTGCCTGATAATAGCTGGAAGAAACTGCCCGTGAACCTGGAGGTCTGCATTTTCACACTTCTGTTCCTCTTGCCTGGTGGAAGAGGGGCAATGTGGGAGTGACCGGGGTGAGACTGGTCCTTGATTGCGCTGGTGGCCTTGCCAAGGCAGCGTGAAGTGTAGATGGAGTGAATGGAAGGGAGGTTGGCTTGCGTGATGGTCTGGGCTGCGTCCTCAATTCTCTGCAATTTCTTGTGGTCTTGGATGGAGCAGTTCCCAAACCATGCTGTGATACATCCCGATAAAATGCTTTCTACACGATAGATGGTACAACTGTAGAATTCCTCTTCTGGTGCCAGTCCTATGAAACCTAGTCCAGTTCACCTTCCAGCATCTCACTCTTTCTGCAGAGTCCACAAAGCAGAAGATGTGAATTGTGGTGTGTTTTTTAGTTGATGTAGCCTAAATCAACTACAAAATGCTCCACAAATCACATAAGTTTGACTGATTAGTTGAAGGATACAGCATGGAAACAGGCCCTTCAGCCCACCGATTCCACACCAACGATCACCCATTCACACTAGTTCTATGTTATCTCACTTTCACATCCATTCCCTACACACTGGGGACAATTTACAGAGGCCAATTGACCTCTGCACCTGCACGTCTTTGCGATGTGGATGGAAACCGGAGCACCTGGAGGAAACCCATGCGGTCACAGGGAGAACGAGCAAACTCCTTGTGTCTCCCAGCTCTCTTTAACATGGGCAGAACACCATTGAGTCTCTTTCTGTCTTACATTTTGTGTTCAAGCAAAGGATCACTGCAAAGCAGCTGAGAGCAGAAATCCTAGCTGACTTTATACTGAAGGAAGTAACATATCGAAAGAATAATCCTGGTGAATCTGCCTCCGGGTATATTTATATTTGCTCTACCCAAGGACAATGCACTGAAACAGCTTGCTCGCAAACTGCAAGGACTGGTCTTCCACAGAAAATAAATAACATTATTTTCACAGCTCTGGGGGGCCTTGGGCACTTGAAGCTCATTATTAATCAACTGACCCATTACTCAAACTACATTAACAGAACAATCAGAACTAATGATCTGGAACCCACACAGCTACATGCATGCTTCACAGGAGAATTAACAGGGCAGCTTGCAACCCTGCGGCATGAATGATGGTTTCTCTAATTTCAAGCAACTCCTGCAATCCCTCCCCAACCTCAGTCATCCTGTTAGTTCCACTGTTCGCATCCCTGTATCCCTCTCATTAGCTCATCTTCCCCAGCCAACATTGGACTCCATCCTTCATGAGGTCATGAAGTTCCGCCCATTTCTCAACTCCAGTTTATTGCCTCCTCCCCCCCCCCCCCCCCCCCCCCCACCCCTCTCCCCACCTCTAACTATCATTCTACAGAATGGATCGAAGCCGAAACGTCACCCGTTCCTTTTCTCCAGAGATGCTGCCTGACCCGCTGAGTTACTTCAGTGTTTCGTGTCTATCTTCGGAATAAACAAGCATCTGCAGTTCCTTCCTACCCAGGTCATGTTAAGATCTCTCTGAATGTTACAGATCAACATACATCCATGGTGGGAGGAGAAATACTAAGACAATTCAACTGGTACAACTCTCACTTTTCAAGACAGAATCGCCAAACTCCAAATGTCACTCTAAGTCTTTGGCACACTGTCAAAGGCAGTCCAAAGCAAGGTAACAAAATGAAAAGCTTTTTTTATTAAAAGCTCAGTAAGTTGTTAGCGACTGGGTACAAAGCCAAAGAGTATGAGAGGCGGATTAAAGAGAGAGGTAGGTAAGTATCAGAACGCTTGCGTGCACACAAAATGGCTGCTGCATTTCCACCGTTGCTATGGGGACAACACTCTAAAAAACACTTCATTGCTCATAAAGTGTTTCAGGACACCTTCGCGTAGTGAAAGATGCTATAGAAATGCAAATCGGTCTTTTTTTAATAGGCCAAAATGTTTAGCTTCAAAACAACACTTAAAAAATGGACTGGTTGTACACTTGTTTGGATGCTCCGAGGGCTTGCAAGTTGAATTGTGATTCCAAGTTATTTTTTCCTCTAGGGAATCTAGAACCAGGTTTAAGATGGGGTGGGAACATATAATAGGAAACTGAGGGGTGGTGGGTGTATGGAACGAGCTGCCGGAGGAGGTAGTTCAGGCAGGTACTGTTTAGCCTGGGTAAATCACTATACATTCATCCTATCTATTTCCCTCATGATTTTACACACCCCTGTAAGATCACCCTTCAGCCTTCTGCGTTCAAGGATAAAGTCCTGTCCTGCCTAACCTCTCCCTCTATTCCTTACAACATCCTTCGGAATCGTCTCTGCACTATTTCCAGCTTAATGGCATCCTTCTGGTCAGAAGAAGAGGGAACCGTGCTTTATCTAATGTGTGCTCTAGTGCATACTATTGGACGTGGAGGCAATGAAATAATTGATGTTCCATTCTTTGACAGTAACATCCCTCACTTTGACAAGCACAGAAATAGATAAAGTGAAGCCATCAAATGATGAGAAGGAGCTGATTCTGACAGGGGCACTCGAGAGCTGAGTGTTTCTGCATCCGCATCCAAACTCCAATAAGCGACGCACTGACAAAAACAATTTACCTGGATTTTTATTGTGCAGAGATGGGAGAATCATTTTAGGAAGCTGATTGAGTTTTGCGTGTTAAAAAGCGTTTTAAGCAGGAGTAAAAGCTCACAGCCTGAAAAGCTGCTCCAACATACAACAAGATAATTGACAATATCATCCACATTCCTAATTCCCCTTTTCTCTTGGGTCAGGCTGCACAGTGGTGCAGCTGGCAGAGCTGCTGCCTCACAGCACCAGAGATGCAAGTTCGATCCTGACCTCGGGAGCTGTATGTGTGGGGTTTGCACGTTCCTGCCTGTGAATGCATTGGTTTCCTCCGGGTGCTCTGGTTTCCTCCCACATCCCAGAGACGAGCGGGTTTGTAGGTTAATTGGCCATTTTAAATTTGTCCCTGATGTGTAGGGAGTGGGTGAGAAAGTGAAATAACAAAGAGCTAGTCTGAATGGGTGATTGATGGTCAGTGTGGACTCAGTGGGTCAAAGGGCTTGTTTTCATGCTGTGCCTCTGAAAACTAAGTCAAGAGTGTTTAATTGTCATATGTATGGCAATGGGACAACTAATTTCCTACTGCTGCAGCTTTAAAGACCAATTAATAAAAACACACAAATAAATATAAAATAATCAATAATGCAATAATTTAATAATCAGTAATACTTGGTAACCAGACTATAATAGTGGATAATATTACAGAGTAGATCAGTTGCCTGATGACAGATGAGAAGAAATCATCCCTGAATCTGGAGGTATGCATTTTCACACGTCTGTACCTCCTCTCCCCTCTCCCTTCAGGCAAGTGGCACAAAAGTGTGAAAACGCACACCTCCAGATTCAGGGACAATTTCTTCCCAGCTGTTATCAGGCAACTGAACCATCCTACCAACAACTGGGCTACAATCTATCTCATTGGAGACCCTCGGACTATCTTTGATCGGATGTTACTGCACTTTATGAAGCACTAGATGTTATTCCCTTAATCCGGTTTATGTACAGTGTGGACGGCTCGATTGTAATCATGTATAGTATTTCCGCTGACTGGATCACACGCAACAAAAAGCTTTTCACTGTGCCTCGGTACACGTGACAATAAGCTAAACTAAATAACCACTGTCTGTAGTGAAACCAAAAATAAGACCCTCCACCCCCTTATAGTCCAAAAATACATGAACGCATTTATGAAACAATGTACCTAGATGGAGTCATGTAATCCTCTTTACTCCATTAGTAATCTACACCCTTGTGCCAGTATAGAATAAACTGTTTACTCCACTCGAGTCACTTGGAATACAGACTGCAATCCAACACACTTTCCCTCCCAAATGGCCCGTAATCTGCTTAGAACACTTTCACCTTTGGGGCATTCAACAATCTTTTGACAAAAATAGCAAGCAGCCAGAGTGCAGTGTAGAATAATTTATAACTTATGAGACACAGAGATCGCGATCTAATGAAAAAGGCAGTCCAGTTTGGAGAGGGCTACTTATCGTTCACATGTTCTTTGATAAGTGCATTTGAGTAGGAATCTCTCTGATGTTCAGAAACATACAGAAAACACTGCAAAATTAATAGAGCTATTATCAAACAATATTAAAAATAAAACACTAGAACAACATTTCACAAATTTCAATTATTCAGAAATTATTCATTATTAAACCCTTGCCCCTTGAAGCTGTTAATTCTCCACTCAAAAATAGAATATTGTGTTCAGTCCTGGGCACCATGTTTTCGGAAAGATGCTGTCAATTTGGAAAGGGTACAGGGGAGATTGACGAGGAATTGCCAGGACTCGTGGGCCTGAGTGAAAGGGAGAGGTAGAGCAGGCTAGGACCCTATTCCTTGGAGCGCAGGGAGATGAGGGGTGATTATATAGAGGTGCACAGAATCATGTGAGAAATCGACCGGGTAAACGCACAGCGTCTCTCTTGATGGAAACATTTTGTAACTTTGTTGGCACCAGACACGTGGCAACACTTGTGTGCTGCCCAGGTGAGGTCTGTTGTACGGTTTTATTGGGTTGTGTGCAAAACAAAGCATTTCGCTGTACCTGGGTACACGTGACAATAAAGTATAATTGAACATTGAATACTCATTGAAGGTGAGGGGCAAAAGATTTAATAAGTACCCAATGGGTAACTTTTTTACACAAAGGGTAGTGGGTGTATGGAACGAGCTGCCACAGGTGGTAGTTGAGGCAGGTACTATGGCAACATTTAAGAAACATTTTGACAGGTACATGGATAGCATAGGTTTGGAGGATATGGGCCAAACGCAGGCAGGTGGGTCTAGTGTAGATGGATCATGTTGGCCGGTGCGGGCAATTTGGGCTGAAGGGCCTGTTTCCACACTGCAAAAGCAATTGTACACACCTTGTAACAAGTCTCGCTGTTATTAAATCAGTGGGCCACTTGCCAGCACTTTCTCATAAACTCCAGCCTACTGTGTTTGAAGGACTGGATGTACTCTGATTCCACACTTCACATCCTTGGATGAAATGTACTTTAAATAGTTTATTGTTATACAGCACATAAATGCTTCTTCAGAAGGTACATTTAGTTATCGGTAGCCAAAGCCAAGATCACACTCGAGCTACCTATAGTTATATTTTATATTATCCCCTAGCTGAGAACTATTCTACCAATACAGCACACTTCATGGTGGATCTAATGGAACAGGTTTTTGTTTCCTACATTTTCATGGGCAACTTAAACCATATTCATAGGGGGGCAGCAGAGTGGTGCGTCTTAGGGTTAGAGATCCAGGTTCGATCCTGACCCCAGGGTGCTGTCTGTGTCGAATTTGCACATTCTCCCTGTGATCGCTTGGGTTTACTCCGGTTTCCCTCCCACATCCCATAGACGTGCAGGTTTGTGGGTTAATTGGCCCTCTGTAAAATTTCCCCTGGTAGGTGAGAAAGTGGGATAACATAGAACTGGGTGTGAATGGGTGATCGATGGTCAGAGTGCACTCGATGGGCTGAAGGGCCTCTTTCCCTGCTGTATCTTTCAATTCAATTCAATTCAATTATTTTTAAATTAGTTTAGTTTAGTTCAGCGCAGAAACAGGCACTTCGGCTCACTGCATCCTGCCGACCAGCGACCCCCGCACATTAACACTATCCTACACATTAGGGACAGTTTACAATTTTACCAAGCCACTCTTAACCTACAACCCTGTACGACTTTACAGTGTGGGAGGAAATCGGAGCACCCAGGGAAAGCCCAAGCAGGTCACAGGGAGAACGCACAAACTCCGTAAGATAAGCAGGATTGAACCCGGGTCTCTGGCGCTGGAAGGCAACAACTCTACCGCTGCGCCTCCGCCCAACCAATGCAATTACCTCGGGAGATGCAGTTACTTAAAAATGGAACATTAAAGCCTCTACAGTTTACGGATGTGGTCACCCACGCAGACCATGGAACATATAACAACTCATTGCATGACCCATAAACATGAAGTATCCTGCTCTGTACTCGCAACGCAATAATAATCTAACACAATGCTAAATGATACGTAGTTACACAGTTACAACAACCATTCAAAGGAACCAAAGGTGGTTGACGTGCCTTGAAAATGTTAGCCATTAAATTCATTGAGAAACCTGTTTGCTATGCATTTACACTTGAATCTTTCCTTGAAGGACGTAGAGTTCAGATCAGCTGAAAATTTAACTTTCTATCCAGGAAGAGAGGAAGTTCCATTTCACATAAGAATGCTGCAGCTCTGAAAACTCATGATTGTATCGTTTGACTCCTCCCATTTCCTCCAAATACAAGGCGTAGCTATGGGCACGGGCATTGGCCCGAGCTAGGCCTGCCTCTTTGTTCGATCCTTGTTTGAGGCGTACCGTGGCCCTCTCCCCAAACTCTACCTCCGCTACATTAACGACTGCATTGGTGCTACCTCCTGCACCCATGCAGAACTCATGGCTTCATCCATTTCAAAACTAACTTTCATCGGCTCTCAGATTCACCTGGACCATTTCCGACATCTCCCTACCGTTTCTAGACCTCACTATCTCCATCGCAGGTAACAGACTACTGACCGACATCTACTACAAACCCACTGACTCCCATGGCTATCTGGACTACACTTCTTCCCACCCTGCTTCCTGTAAGGACTCTATCCCCTACTCCCAATTCCTCCATCTACGCCGCATCTGCACCCAGGATGAGGTGTTCCAGACCAGGGCATCGTTGATGTTCCCATTCTTTAGGGAACGGGGGTTCTCCTCTTCTATTATAGATGAGGCTCTCACCAGGGTCTCCTCTATATCCCGCAACTCTGCTCTCACTCCCCATCCCCAACTCGTAACAAGGGCAGAGTCCCCCTTGTCCTCACCTTCCACCCAGCCATCACATACAACATATTATCCACCGACATTTTTGCCCCCTCCAATGTGATCCCACCACTGGTCACATCTTCCCATCTCCTCCCCTTTCTGCTTTCCGCAGAGACCGTTCCCTCCGTAACTCCCTGGTCAATTTGTCCCTTCCCACCCAAACCACCCCCTCCCCTGATACTTTCCCTTGCAACCGCAGGAAATGCTACACTTGTCGCTTTACCTCCCTCCTCGACTCCATCCGAGGACCCACGCACCTAGTCTTCCCAGGTGAAGCAGAGGCTCACCTGCACTTCCTCCAACCTCTTCTACTGCATCCGCTGTTCCAGGTGTCAACTTCTCTACATCGGTCAGACCAAGCGCAGGCTTGGTGATCACTTCGCCCAACACCTTCGCTCAGTTTGCAATAACCAACCTTGATCTCCCATTGGCTCAGCACTTCAACTCCCCCTCCCATTCCGAACCCGACCTTTCTGTCCTGCGCCTCCTCCATTGATAGAGTGAGGCCCAGCGCAAATTGGAGGAGCAGCACCTCCTATTTCGCTTGGGTAGTTTACACCCTGGCGGTATGAACATCGACTTCTCCAATTTCAGGTAGTCCTTGCTTTCTCCCTCCTTCCCCTCCCCTTCCCAGCTCTCCCCCAAGAATACTGTCTCTGCCTCTTCCTTTCTTTTTCCCGCCCCCCCCACCCAACATCAGTTTGAAGAAAGGTCTCGACCTGAAACATTGCCTATTCCTTCTCTCCATAGATGCTGCCTTACCCGCTGAGTTCCTCCAGCATTTTTGTCCGCCGTCGATTATATTGTTTGGTCATTTTCCGTGGTGGTGCAACACAGAATAAAATATTGTCGGCATTGTCACAGTGAAAGCTGAACATAACAACACCCAAGGTCTGAAAAGGTTCTCTGAAGCTGACAAAAGTTGGCTCTGTGGGTTCCCCCAACTCAGGAAGTGCTTCACGTCGCGTTGCTGGCAATGGAGAAGATTGCATTGACAATGTTGCCCAACGGGACGAGGGAAGAAATGGACACATCGCCATTTTAATATCAAAACACATTCTCCGTTCCATTTGCCCACCCATCGTCGATAAAAGATCAGTCAGGTAAGCTACTGGAGGAAACCGGGGACCAAAGATGGAAAGCATTGCGTGTGCCTTTGCCATTTATAGTACACGGCTGAATATATGGCAGCTCCAGCTCTTGTACTGCACACTTTAGACTTTAGAGATACAGCGTGGGCACAGGCCCTTCAGCCCACTGAGTCCATGCTGACCTGTGATCACCCCGTACTCTAGTTCTATCCTACACACAAGGGACAAATTACTATAAACTAGCGACCCATCTTGAGCTACTATCTACCTCAATGAATGAAGGCCTCGGACTATCTTTAATCAGGTTTTACTGGACCTTATCTCACACTAAATGTTATTCTTTTGATCCTGTATCTGTACACCGTGGACAGCTCGATTGTAACCACGTATCCTCTTTCTGCTTACCCGTCAGCACGCAACGCAAAAGCTTTTCACTGTACCTCGCTACACGCGACAATAAACGCAACAATTTACAGAAGCCAATTAACCTACAAACCTGTATGTCTTTGGAGTGTGAGAGGAAAGCGGAACACCTGGGGAAAATCCAGGTGGTCGCGGGGAGGATGTGCAAACTCTGTACAGACAGCACCTGTAGTCAGGATTGAACCTATGTCCCTGGCACTGAAAGGCAGCAGCTCTACCTCTGCGCCAACGTGCCGCCCTCGAACAATGACTTTAGGCTAGGCTCGCAATCAGTGATTCAGCACTGTTCATATTCAACTGATCTTATCAAATATCACACTGTATCTCAAAGGGGGATATACCCACAAGTCTTCATTACAATTGCATTTGATGACGCCCATAAAATTTCACAATGCAATTCAATCCTCTAATGATATGTCATAGTGACAAATGGAGCATGATGTTAGCGTAGTTGACGCAGTTGGTAGTGCTGCTGTATCACAGCTCCGGAGACCCAGGTTCGATCTTGACCACGGATGCTATCTGTGTGGAGTCTGCACATTCTCCCTGTGACCACATCACAACGTCATACAGCACAAAACAGGCCCTTCGGCCCAACTTGCCCCTGCCGACCAAGATGCCCTATCTACATTAATCCCACCTGTCCGCGTTTGTCCCGTATCCCTCTAAACCTTTCCTGTCCAGGAGCTCCGGTTTCCTCCCACATCTCAAATACATGTGGGTCTGTAGAATAATTGGCCTCTGTAAATTGCCCCTTGTGTCTAGGGGGAATAGATGCAAAAGTGCCATAACATTGAACTAGTATGAATGGGTGATCAATGGTTGGCATTGACTTTGTGGGCCGAAGGACCTGTTTCCATCTTGTATCTCTGAACTAAACTAAACTAAAAATGTCCTATGGAGACCACGGGTATAACTTCTGAATATATACTTCAGAATTTATTTCAGAACATATTGATAGGATAGGTTTAGGTTTAGGAGATTATGGGCCAAATGCAGGCAGGTGGGACTAGTGCAGATGGGGCATGTTGGTCGGTGTGAGCAAGTTGGGTGTGTTTCCACACTGCACGACTCTACGACCACCTATCATCTTAGTTCTTTGTGTTCGTATTACCACAATATCTGTCTCATTGTACTTCAATCTCTCTGGGTTTCTACTCAATTACTCATCTAGTCTCCGACTCTCCTCAGCCTAGACACGATCCATATTTGCTTCATTTCTCACATAACCCATGTATTTATAAAATCTATTTAAAATGCCATTATCATATCACCATCTACCACGATCACACGTCTCTCTTCTGTTCTTCCGCCCCAAATGCCACTCCCATCATCACTTTCCTGGCTCTGTATTTGCATAAAGCAGGCTCCATTTCCCGCTTAAGACAGTGCTGCAGAGACCTCATCATCTCAAAACATTAGCACTGCTCCTCCCTCCCAAAGTTCTGTCTAATCAGCTGTGAATTTTCACAACATTGTTTAGTTTGCTTTAGTTTAGCTGAGAAAAACAGCACGGAAACAGGTCCTTCAGCCCACCCTGACCAGCGATCACCAGTTCGCTAATTTTACCGTGCACACTATTGACAATTATTACAGAAGCCAATTAACCCAGAAACCTGCGCGTCTTCGGGATGTGGGGGGAAACCTGAGCCACCCGGAGAAAACCCCCCAGCTTTCACAGGGGGAACGTACAAACTCCATACAGACAGTGCCAATTGTCAAGATCAAACCTAGGTCTCTGGCACTGTGAGGGAGCAACTCTACTGCTGCACCACAGACCTGCCCTTTCTGTTTATACTCCTTTGGAATGCCAAGCCAAGGTGTTGAAATGTTTGAGTCGAACAGAAAAAATAAACGTGTAGAGGTTTTAGAAAACATCTCGGGAGACTGCCTGAAAGAACAGAATGCTGATGAGGACGTGGTGTGCTTAGAGGCAGCAACTTTGCTTCGGCTAGCTTTGGAGTACTGTGTGCCCTTCTGGACATCCCATTACGGGAAGGATGTGGAGTCTTTGGAGAGGGTGCAGAAGAGGTTTACCAGAACGCTGCCTGGATTAGAGGGTGTTAGCTGCCTGCCCAGTTTGCACGGACACAGACACTTGACACACGGTTGGACAAGCTTGGAATGTTTTCTCTGCAGTGTTGCAGGCCGAGAGGTGTCCTGATAGAGGTATATAAAGTTATGAGAGGCAGAGTTAGCGTAGACAGTCAAAACCTTTACCCAGGGTGAAAATGTCAGACTAGAGGGCATGGATTTGTGTTGAGAGGGGTAAAGTTTTTATAGGAGATGTCTAAGGCAACTTTCCTTCCACAAAGAACAGTGGGTGGGTGGAACGCACTGCCAGGGGTGGTGATGGAGGCAGATGCAATACTGGCATTTAGGAGGATATTAGATAGGAATGGAGGGGTGTGGATCAAGTGCAGGGATTAGCCCAACTTGGCATCATGTTCAGTGCAGATATTGTTAACCGCATGGTCTATTCCAGCGACGTACTGCCTGACTGTCCCGACCTGAAACGTCGGCAGTCCATTCTCTCCACAGATGCTGCCTGACCTGCTGAGTTCCTCCAGCACTGCACTGAGCTAAGGTCTACATTCCACGTTCAAACACCGATTCACCTACCTTCATGCAGGTCGTTGCGGGAGGAAGCCTCCAGCAGGGTAACGCTGGGCGTGAACGTGACCCGCCTATGATTGCCAGCGCTTTTCTTCTTGTCCGTTTTCCTCTTCTTGTTCTGCATGTCCTTCTCGTACTGAGCCCATTTCTTCAGCTGCTGCGCCCGCCGCCTCTTTGCGGCCCTCAGGCGGTCCGGAGTCGGCAACCTCTCCGGGAACGGCAGGTCCGCAAGGAGGTCCGTGTGGCTTGACATGTCCAAGTGAAGGATCATCAAATCAGGGTTGTCGGGGAGCCGGACGAGGGGGGAGCAACGGGCGGATGTCTGCTCATTTGTCCGAGCCCTCTGCCGCTGCCTGGCTCTGGGGTCTGGCGTGTGGTCTACAGCCGCTCTTCAGTGCTGGGGCATGGAGCAGGGATCGGCCCACCTCCGGAAATCAGCTTCTCCTAAATAGTGCAAAGCAAAACAGTGGCGCAGTAAACCGTATGTTGCAGGACATGCATTTCACATGGATAATGTGTCAGATGTAGATCCAGACGCACAGACACAGACCCCGAGTCTGCACAGACACCAGCCACAGGTCACCAGAGAAACACATAGACCCCGACACCAGGTGTGTACAGACATTGACCCCGGACATGTGCAGACACAGACGCCGTCCGCAAGACCACACACACACACATACTAACCCTAGGTCTGTACAGACACTGACCCCAGGAGTACACACACAGACACAGAAACTTACCCCAGGTGGGTATACACACACTCACAAACAGAAACTGACCCCCAGGACTATATGAACGCAAACACTGAGCCTTGAGCCCAGGTCCACACAGACACAGACACTGTCCACGGGTCCGCATAGACACCAGCCGCAGGTCCACAGACCACAGCTCTGTACAAGGTCTACACAGACCCCAGTCTGCATGGACACAGACCCAGGCACAAGGTCCACACACCCACAGCCGCTTACCCCAGAACCCTACAGACACAGACGTTGACCCCAGATCTGCACACACACCAACGCAGTCATTGAGTCCAGGCCTCCTAAATAGAAAGCAAAACTGCTCCCACTTACAGAGGCAGCAAAGACCAGAGGCCACTCAGCAAAACCACAGGAAACAGTTTTATTTATTTATGTATTTCAATAGGGAAGTTGATAAATATAGGAAAGTAAGAAAAAAAATTGGGAGACTATGGGAAGTAGGAAGTTATTTAACAAGAATGGCTGTATAGCTCTGGAACAGACATAATGGGCAGTGTGGTCTCACTTTGTTCTGTAATAACTCGTTAAGAGGGCTGTGTGAGCCATTTCATTGCTCCCTCACCTCAACAGAACCTCTGGATGCTACTAGTCTTTCTCCATCCTGGCTGCACCACTGCCATGGTTGCCATCCCTCATTAGGGTAGCACACCGGCGCAGCTCCTGCCTCACAGCGCCAGGGACCCAGGTTCGATCCTGACCTCGGGTGCTGTCTGTGTGGAGTTTGCACGTTCTCCCTGCCACCGCGTGGGTTTCCTCCCACATCTTAAAGATGTGCAGGTTCGTTGGTTAATTGGCCCTCTGTACTATTGCCCCTAGTGTGTGGGGAGTGGGTGAGAAAATTAGATAGCATGGAACGACTGTGAAAGGGTGATCAATGGGTCTGCATAGCTTGGATAGAGGGGATGTGGTGAGAATGTTTCCGCTAGTGGGAGAGTCTAGGACCAGAGGTCATAGCCTTTAGGAAGGAGATGAGGATATTTTTTTTTAGTCACAGGGTGGTGAATCTGTGGAATTCTTTGCCACAGAAGGCTGTGAAGGCCAAGTCAATGGATATTTTTTACATCAAAGATAGATTATTGATTTGTGTGAGTGTCGGGGTAATGGGGAGAAGTAGGGAGAATGGGGTTAGGAGGGAGAGATAGATCAGCCATGATTGAACATCCGGGTAGACTTGATGGGCCGAATGGCCTAATTCTGCTCCCTATCACTTGTGACATGACCTTACGAGCATGGAGTTGATGAACTGAGGAGCCAGTTTCCATGCAGTATCTTGAAACTAAACTAAATTAAACTAATCCCCCCAGTGTTTAACATGCAGAATTCCCCCATACTTACCATAAAACTTACAGGAAAGCACCTTTAAAACCACAGCAGATTCTATCACTTGATAGCTTTCGAGAATGGTGATTAGTATTTACAGGATAGGAAAATATTATTTTTCCTCAAATAGACTGCTATATCCATGTAAGAAACAAAATTCTGAAGGAATTCTGCAGGTCAGGCAGCATCTGTGGGGTGGCGGGGGGTGGACAGACATGTCTTGGGTTGGGACCCTTGTTCAGACTGGTGAAGGAGAGGGGAGAAAGCTGGGAGGGAGAGGGGTGAAGGGAAGGGGCGGGGCAGGAACTAGCAAGTGATAGGTGTGTTCAGGTGAGGAGGGGTTGATTGTCACAGGTGGGTCTTGTGGGCGAGAGAAGGAAGGAGATAGCAACCAAGAATGGAGGTGATAAGTGGAGAAGACAAAAGTTTAGTTTAGTTTAGAGATCCAGCGCAGAAACAGGCCTTTCGGTCTACCGAGTTCATTCAGCACTTTGTGTTTTGCTCAATTAGTTTATGTAATCCGTATCAACACTTCCAGTCACTTCCGTACAATGCCTTTGTGGTTTTTATGTCCTAACCAGGTTGATAAATGCCACTGGGGACACAAGAGGCTGCAGATGCTGAAATCGTGTTGGTGAAACTCAGTAGGTCAGGCAGCATCTGCGAAGGGAATGGACAGGTGACATTATGGGTCAGGACACTTCTTCCTTCCAAGAAATAGGCAGCTACCAGACTCAGTAAAATTAATGGGTATGCATACAGGCCTGAAGCAGAGAAAATAATCTGCCGAATGATACAAGACTGGATGAAGCTATATGACTTCACTGTCATTTGTCTCTGAAAGCATTGTATGAGTAGGAAGTTCAGGACAATGGCTCTAAACAGACAAATGATGGGGGAACTCCGCTTTTGTTTCTGTAATGGCACCGTGTGATTTTTTTTTTTGCTCTGTGGGTGGCACAGTGGCACAGCTGATCGAGCCTCCTACTTCACAGCTCCAGAGACCCTGGTTCGATCCTGACCTCGGATGCTGCCTTGTAGGATTTGCACATTCTCCCTGTGACCGCAGACCACTCTGCGACCTCCGATTTATCTCCCACATCCCAAAGGTGTGCAAGTTTGTAAATTGGCCTCTGTAAATTGCCCCTAGTGTGCAGGGAATGGATGCAAAAGCGGGATAACATAGAACTGGTGTGAACGGCTGAGCGGTGGTCAGTGCAGACCCAAAGGGCCAAAAGGGCCTGTTTGCATGCTCTTGTTTTCAATCAATTCAATCAATTGAGCGTGAAGAGGGGCAGTTGTGGTTTTACACATCATCACTAGAACCACTGAATACCCCTCAGTTTCTCTGATTCCTGGTTCCGAGGCAGAAATACTAACTAACTCTAAAGCAGTGTAAATGAAGGCCTGAAGATAGCCACAACATGCTGGAGTAACTCAGCAGGTCGGACAGCATCGCTGGAGAAAAGGTGTAAGTGACGAGACCCAACTTCAGACCAATTTGTCTTCATTCATAAATTTGTGGAATTCCCTGCCACAGAGGGCAGTGGAGGCCAAATCAATGGATGGATTTAAGAGAGAGTTAGATAGAGCTCTAGGGGCTAGTGGAATCAAGGGATATGGGGAGAAGGCAGGCATGGGCTATTGATTGGGGACGATCAGCCATGATCACAATGAATGGCGGTGCTGGCTCGAAGGGCCCAATGGCCTCCTCCTGCACCTATTTTCTATGTTTTCTATGTTTCTAATGTGCTCCATCCTGAAAGATTGATACGTATTTCCTAACAAGACACATTTAGGGTAGATGAACATAAGAGCAGCAACTGAGGATGAATAAATGCCTGTATAGTTGCTACCCCAGCACCACTGTCAACCTCGCCACGCATGCCTCTGCGACGTGTTCGCTGTGTGTATGACGCACATGCACACACACTTACACATTTGGTGATTATTTCACGCTATAACACAGGATCTTTCTCAGCCTTGCAGGTTTCTTTCACACCACCGTGAATCAGCAGAGTAAGCAAACATCTCCAGCGTAAATGCACGAGAGTTGTTTCAATTATTCAGAGGATATCGGTAGATTTGTAAATTTTCCTCAAAGTGCTGCATGGATTATCGGAGTCGAACATATCAAAGTGTATAAACAAATTGTAGAACAGATTATACAGTGCAACCAAACTAAGGGCAGACATTCTTACATATTATATGAGTTTGAAGAAGGGCTCTGACCCGAAATGTCACCTTATCCATGTTCTCCAGGGATGCTGCCTGACCTGCTGAGTTACTCCAGCACTTTGGGTCTTGTTTTCTAAACCAGCAGTTCCTTGGTTCTACGTTGAAACATTGTCTGTCTATTCCCTCCACATGTGTTGATATGAGGAACTGTAAAACCACAAAGTGCTGGGGAACTCAACGGGTCAGGCTGCATCTGGGGAGGGGGATGGACAGACTGCGTTTCGGGTTGGGGCCCTTGATCAGGACCCATTGGGACCCTTGACCCGAAATGCGGACGGTCCATTTCCCTCCACAGATGCTATCTGATGGAATCAATCTCTTTAAAGACTTGAAAGATTCTGAGAGGCCTTTGTAAAGTAGACACTGCAATTAGGTTTCCACTAATGGCAAAGTCTAGAAACAGTGCACCACGGGCTTAAAATGAGGCGTCAGCCACTTATGGCTGAGATAAAGAGGCTACTTCTCTTGATACTGTGGTGAATCTGTGGAATTGTTTACCACAGATAACTGCGATAAGTCAATTGATATTTGTAAGGCAGAGATTGACTGATTCTTGATTAGTACAGGTATCAGGGATTATGGGGAGAAGGCAGGAGAATGGGTTTAAGAGAGAAAGATAGATCAGCCATGATTGAATGACAGAGTTGACTCGATGGGTCAAATAGCCTAATTCTGCTTCCATAACTTATGAACTTATGAAATTCAGAACCCATCTATTAAATGTGACTTCTAGTCTGAGAATGGGTCCATTGGTTTGGAATGCTGAGTGAATCGTGCTGTTCCAAGAGCAGGTTAGCAGTTTAATTGGCGGGTGTAAACTTCCCCTAGTGAGTCGGGAGTGGTAGATTTGATGGATGCGGTCTTTAAATACAATTGGAGAAGCACAAAATGGGGGCTTGAATGGTGAAGGGTCTGTGAGCCAAAGAGGCCGTCCCTGTGCTGACTGATTCGAAGGCTTCATGACCACGCCAGTACTCCCAGCATACCCTATGTTTATCGCACGGCCCTCCACACCAATGACACACATGCGGAGGCTGCAGCGCATCGTTCGGTCAGCAGAGAAGGTTGTTGGCTGCAACCTTCCCCCCATCGACGACGAACTGTACACGGCAAGGGCCAGGAAGCGAGCGGCTAAAATCACCTCTGACCCCTCTCACCTTGGCCACAAACTCTTTGAAGCACTTCCCTCTGGAAGGCGACTCCGGACTATCAAAGCCGCCACAGCCAGACACAAAAACAGCTTTTCTCCACGTGCAGTAACTCTACCCAACAGCCAAAAGTCTGTAGCCTCCTTGTGCTCTGGTATTGTATTTCATTCTTCACATGTTTCAATGATAACGTTTTATTTCGAATTGTCTACTGTTTATCGTGTTGTTACTTGCGAGCAAAGCACCAAGGCAAATTCCTTGTTTGTATCCATATTTGGCTAATAAAATTTATTCAATTCAGTTCCATTCAATTAAATTCAACTTGTGTGAATGGTCAGTGCTGACTCATTGGACCGAAGGACCTGTTTCCATGCTGTATCTATCAATTTAATTCAATCTACTGTATGAATGCCAACAAACATTTTAATTTCATTATAATACTAACTTGAATAATCCTTTAAAAATCTATGGGGAAATTTGTGTAAATTTGAATTTTCGGAAGTCAGGCCATTCAGACGTCACAGAGGCGCAGCAGTATAGTCGCTGCCTTACAGCGCCAGGCACCCGGATTCAATCCTGACAATGGGTGCTTAGGATGTGCTTACTTATGGCAATACTGTACTGAACTGTACGTAAGAAAATAATTTCACTGTACACTCTCCCTGTGACCACGTGGGTTTTCTCCGGGTGCACCGGTTTCCTCCCACATTCCAAAGACGTGCAGGTTTGAAGGTTAATTGGCTTCTGTGAATAGAGTGCAGGAGGGTGCATTGGTCTGCGCGGACTCGGTTGGCTGAAGGGCCTGCTTCCACGCCATAAACTGATCTTACTAATTTGTAACCCAGGGAGTCCCTGTAGTTTGTTTTCCATCTGGACTGACAGCAATCAGCGGAGTAAAACAAAGATCTTGCCAGGAGTAGTTAACAGCTGTCTGCCACCTGAAGTGATTACACTGGAACAAACTGTATTTAAATTATCCAACCATAGACAGAGAACTTACACTTGATTGAAAGGCACTTAAAATGCAAGCTGGGAGCGCAGCCAGTTATGATGCTGCCCTTTACGAAAACTTACATAAGTCGTTTAAAATTTGAAGAGAGAGGGGAGGGTCGAAATAAACTGTTTGTAGCAGGTGAGAGGGTGCAAAATGACAGAAAAATGTGCAAAAGATTTAGGATTTCAATTCAATCTTTAAATTGTCATTGTGCAGTGTACAATACACAGAGACAACGAAATGCAGTTGGTATCTCCGAAGGGCGAACTTATGAATAAACAATACATATACATATACAGTGGTATCCGTGCAATTTGCTGGTGATTGGATAGTCCGGGGGGGGGGGGGGGGGGTGGAGACAGGCAGTCATTGAGGTGCAGCGTTGAGAAGTGTGACAGCCGCAGGGAAGAAGCTGTTCTTGAGCCTGCTGGTCCAGCAGCGGAGGGACCTGTAGCATCTCCCGGATGGGAGGAGGGTAAACAGTCTATGGTTGGGGTGTGAGCTGTCCCTGGCGATGCTGTGCGCCCTGCGCAGGCATCGTTTACTATGGACAGACTCAATGGAGGGGAGGGAGGAGCCTGTGATGCGTTGGGCGATCTTCACCACCCTCTGCAGAGCTTTCCAGTCGGCAACAGAGCAGTTACCGTACCATACTGTGATGCAGTTGGTAAGGATGCTCTCGATGGTGCAGCGGTAGAAGTTCACCAGAATCTGGGGAGACAGGTGGACCTTCTTAAGTCTCCTCAGGAAGAAGAGACACTGGTGAGCCTTCTTGATCAGCGAGGATGTGTTGTGGGTCCAGGAGAGGTCATCGGAGATGTTGACCCCAGGAACCTGAAGCTGGAGACACGTTCCACCTCCGTCCCGTTGATATGGATGGGGTTGTGCGTGCAGCCTCTCGATCTCCTGAAGTCAACAATGAGCTCCTTGGTCTTCTTGGAGTTGAGGGCCAGGTTATTGTCGGCGCATCATGCTGTTAGGAGCTGAACCTCCTCCCTGTAGGCCGACTCATCGTTGTCGCTGATGAGGCCAATCACCGTCGTGTCATCTGCATACTTGATGATGGTGTTGGTACCATGTACAGGTATGCAGTCGTAGGTGAAGAGGGAGTAGAGGAGGGGGCTCAGCACGCAGCCCTGGGGTACGCCAGTGTTCAGGGTGAGCGTAGAAGAGGAGTGGTTATTCAACCTAACAGACTGTGGTCTGTTGGTTAGAAAGTCCAGTAACCAATTGCAGAGGGAGGGGTTGATGCCCAGGTCATCAAGTTTGGTGATCAATTTCGAGGGGATAATGGTGTTGAATGCTGAGCTGTAGTCGATGAACAGCATTCTCACATAAATGTTTCTGTTGTCGAGGTGGGAGAGGGCGGAGTGGAGTGCCGTTGAGATGGCATCCTCCGTGCTCCTGTCTTGTGGTAGGCAAACTGGTAGGGGTCCAGAGTGGGAGGTAGGCAGCATTTGAGATGTGCCATGACCAGCCTTTCAAAGCACTTGGCGATGATAGGGGTGAGTGCAACTGGGCGGAAGTCGTTGAGGCTCGCCGCAGTGGAGTGTTTTGGCACTGGCACGATGGAGGTAGTTTTAAGGCACGTTGGGGACAACTGCCTGGGCAAGTGACAGGTTGAAGATGTCAGTCCAGACGTCTGAGGATGCAGAGTAAGGGAAGATTTTACATTAAGATAAGGAGGTCTGGAAGACTGGTGTGTGTTGGTAAAACATAAAGAGCAGGAACAACTCAGCAGGTCAGGCAGCATCTGCGGAGGGAAGGGGTAGGCGACGTTTCGGGTGGGGACCCTTCTTCAGACTGATTGTTGTAGGGGGAAGAGAAAGCTGGAAGAGAGGCGAGGGCTGGACAAAGCCTGGTGAGTGATAGGCGTAGGCGGATTTGAGTGAGTAAGTGACAAAGGCTGGGGATGAGAAAGACAAAAGGGTATTAGATAAGGAGAGAAGAGGAGTGAAATGTAAAGCAAAAGGGAGGAAGTGGACAGGGGATGAGGGAGTGAAAATGGGGCTGGATAATGAGAAATGGGTAGAGGAGGAGGGAGGGGCAAAGAAAGAGACAGGGTGGAGGGATATTACTCAAAATTGGAGAATTCACTGTTCATACCATTGGGTTGGAAGCTACCAGAGCAGAATATAAAATGCAGTTCATTTAATTTGTGTGTGGCAATGGAGGAGATCAAGGACAGAAAGGTCAATAAGGGAAGACACAAAATGCTGGAGTAACTCAGCGGGTGAGGCAGATCTATGGAGAGAAGGAATGGGAGGCGTTTCGGGCCGAGACCCTTGTTAAAATGGTTAGCAACCGGGAGATCCAGCAGGCCTTGATTGTCAGAGTGCTAGTGTTCAGCAAAATGGTCGCCTTTGTTCTTGCCAATATAGAGAAGGCCACATCGGGAAAATTGAATGGGTAAAGTTGTTTGTTTCAGCTTACACTGAGCCAACAGCTTAATGGGATGGCGAAAGAAAAGGAGTTAAAAGATTTGGGAGCAGGGTAATTGATGAGAAGAACAGGCAATCTGCCGGAGGAACTCAGTGGGTCAGACGGCATCTGGGAATGGAAAGAAATGGATGATATTTCGGGCCGAAACCCTGCATCAGGGCTGAGAGTGGAGAAGGAGCCACAGAGCCATACAGGGTCACGGAGGCGCAGCGGTAGAGTTGCTGCCTTACAGCGAATGCAGCGCCGGAGACCCGGGTTCGATCCTGACTACGGGTGCTGTCTGTACGGAGTTTGTACCTTCTCCCCGTGACCTGCGTGGGTTTTCTCCGAGATCTTCAGTTTCCTCCCACACTCCAAAGACATACAGGTGTGTAGGTTAATTGGCTTGGTAAATGTAAAAAATGTCCCTAGTGGGTGTAGGATGGTGTTAATGTGCGGGGATCGCTGGTTGGCATGGACCCGGTGGGCTGAAGGGCCTGTTTCCGCACTGTATCTCTAAACTAAACTAAAAAGAGTGGAAACAGGCCATTTGGCCCAACTTGCCCACACCGACCAACATGTCCCATCTACACTAGTCCCACCTGCCTGTGATTGGGCCATATCTATCTAAACCTGTCCGATCCATGTACCTGTCCAAATGCTTCTTAAATGTTAAGATAGTCCCTGCCTCAACTACCTCCTCCGGCAGCTCATTCCATACAACCACCACGCATTGTGTAAAAATGTTACCCCTCAGGTTCCTATTAAATCTTTCACCTTAAACCTATGTTCTCTGGTTCAAGATACTGAACCAGAGAACCAGTAAACCTACTCTGGGCAAGAGATTCTATGCATTTACCTGATCAATTCCTCTCATGATTTTGTACACCTCTCTAAGATCACTCCTCATCTTCCGGCACTGCGAAGGAATAAAGATCTAGCCTGCTCAACCTCTATCTGGAGCTCAGGCCCTTGAGTCCTGGCAACATCTTCGTAAATCTTCTCTGCACCCTTTCCTGCTTGACAACACCTTCCCTCTAACAGTGTGACCAAACCTGAACACAATACTCTAAACGCAGCCTCGCCAACGTCATATATAACTGTAACATGACCTCCCAATTTCTGTACTCAACACACTGACTGATGAAGGCCGAGATCCTTTTTTGACCTCCCTATCTGCCTGTGATGCCACTTTCAAGGGACTATGTACCTGAACTCCTAGATCCCTCTGCTCTACAACTCTCCCAGATCCCTGCCATTCGCAGTGAAGATCCTGCGTGGTTTGACTTCCCAAATTTGAGTCAAAAGGTCACAAAGTCATAAGCAATAGGAGTAGAATTAGGCCATTTGGCCCATCAAGTCTACTCTGCCATTCAATCAAGGCTGATCTGGGTCTCATGTTGTCGACCTCCCCGTGGTGAGCCCCTGTCAACTGACCTCAGTCGGGAGAACAACAACAGACAGAGACAGCTGCAGCGCTGCAGCTTGGCGCCAACCCGGAACAACCCTTTTTAGGGCGGGCACCTACGGATGTTGAACCGGATGGCATCACCCTGCTGCATTCTTCTGCTGCCTCAAACGCAAGAAGAAGAAGGCTGATCTATCTCTCCCTCCTAACCCCATTCTCCTAACTTCTCCCCATAACCTCTGTCTCCCGTACTAATCAAGAATCTATCTTTCGCTGCCTTAAAAATATCCACTGACTTGGCCTCCACAGCCTTCTGTGGCAAAGAATTCCACAGATTCACCACCCCGACTAAAGAAATTTCTCTTCATCTCCTTTCTGAAAGAACGTCCTTTAGTTCTGAGGCTATGACTCTCCCACTAGTGGAAACGTCCTTTCCACACCCACTCTATCCAAGCCTTTCACTATTCTGTATGTTTCAATTAGGTCCCCCCCCCCCCATTCTTCTAAATTCCAGTGAGTACCGGCCCAGCGCCGACAAAAGCTCCTCATAGGTTAACTGACTCATTCCTGGGATCATTCTTGTAAACCTCCTCTTTGACCCTCTCCAGAGCCAGCACATCCTTCCTCAAGTCCTTCCTGGCAGCATCCTCGTAAATCTACTCATATGGTCATAACTGTCCCTTCGCCGGAGTCACCCAAATGACAACAGAAACGTCTGCATTTCAATAAAACACGAAAGAACCGGAAATTTGGCACCAACATCCAGTGTCTTTTATACAAGCACTGAACTATCCAAATCCAAAATAAATTAACTAATGTTAAACTCCGCATATGGAAAAATTAATTGCAGAAGAAAGGATAGTTGGCAAGGAAACATTAGCTTGCGTTTGCTCAGCATTCTGCTACATTTTGGGAATGTCTCAAAATATTTCAGAATGAATTACTTTGAAAGTACAGTCAAGATTGCGTTGTTAAAATGTAGCAACTGCTCTGCTTCAATAATGTTTTCAAGTGAGAGTTAGATTTAGCTCTTCGGGCTAAAGGAATCGAGGGATATGTGGAAAAAGCAGGAACTGATTTTGGATGATCAGCCATGATCATATTGAACGGCAGTGCTGGCTCGAAGGGCCGAATGGCCTACTTCTGCACCTAATTTTCTATATTTCTATCATCATTCATCAACAATAATCGGAATGACTGGATCATTTGTTAATTTCTTTCTCCGTGTAATGTTCATTGACAAGGAGAATTTACAACTTCTTTCTAATTAGTCATGGGATATGTCACGCTCGAATTGAAGGGATTTTATTTTTCGGGACAGCATCTCTACTGATGCGACTCGAGGGCCTGAAGTATAGGAAAGGTTGGATAGGCTAGGGCTTTACTCCTTGGCACGCAGGAGGCTGGGGGGTGATCTTACTGAGGTGTATGAAATCATGAGTGGGATAGATAGGGAGAATGCACAGTCTCTTACCCAGAGTAGGTGAATCAGGAACCTGGGGACATAGGCTTAAGGTGCGAGTGGCAAGATTTATTAGGAACTTGAGGGGCAAATTTTATAGACAGAGGGTGGTGGGTATATGGAATGAACTGCCAGATGAGGTAGTTGAGGCAGATACTATAAGAATATTTAAAAGACACTTGGACCGGTGCATGGATAGGAAATGTTTAGAGGAATATAAGCCAAACACAGGAAGGTAGGACTAGCATATATGAGGCATTTTGGTCGGCATGGACAAGTTGGGCCAAAGTGCCTGTTTCCCTTCCAAATGTCTCTATAATTTAGAAGGTTTAGAGGGATATGGGACAAATGGAGGCAAATGGGGCTAGCTTAGATGGGGCATCTTGGTTGGCATGGACGGGTTAGACCAAGGGAGCTGAATCTGTGCCAAATGGCTCTATGACTATGCCAGATCACAGCTCAAATCCAGAGGAGGGACACGAGTCCTCACTTTGCGGAATAAGCCGTGAAACAGTGAATTGAGTCAATGGAATCCAGGTTGTGGTTGGTGAGAGATCCATCAGTGTCAAATTGCAAGATGCTGTTGCGTAAATGCAATGTTCTTCAGCAAACCTGACACCTACGTCAAAATTCCTCACAATTGTTTAAAATACTTGGCGCTGCACCGTCAAATGATGCAGTGCAGAGGGAGACGACACAAGGAAATGCAGATGCTGGTTTACAAAGAAAAACACAAAGTGCTGGAGTAACTCAGCGGGTTAGCCAGCATCTCTGGGGGACATGGATAGGCGATGTTTCAGGTCGAGGCCCTTCTTCAGACCCAGGAAGGATCATGTGTAAGAAGGAACTGCAGATGCTGGTTTAAACCAAAAAACTGGAGTAACTCAGCGGGACAGGTAACATCTCTGGAGAGAAGGAATGGGTGACGTTTCGGGTCGAGACCCTTTTCCAGACTGGTTAGGGATAAAGGAAACGAGAGATATAAACGGTGATGAAGGATCATGCTCTCTGTGCCACCTGGATCATCAGTGAACCAACCTCACTGCAGCTGGATCCACCTAGACACAAAGTGCTGGAGGTAACTCAGCGGGTCAGGCAGCATCTCTGGAGAAACAGGATGGGTGACGTTTTGGAACGTGACCCTTCTTCAGACTGGACAAAATGTAGAAAGAAAGAAAAAAAAATGAAAGAAAGTAGTTCGAAGAAGGGTCTCAACTCGAAACATCACCCATCCTTTTTCTCCAGAGATGCTGCCTGACCCACTGAGTACTCCAGCAGTCTCTGTCTATCTTTGGTATAAACCAGTTCTTTGTTTCGCCAGCTGTTGCCCTTGTCCCGCCCTTTCCCCTCACCTACCATCTATCTCCCCTCCAGTCCCTCAGACCCGAATCGTCATTTATCCATCTCCCTCCACGGATGCTGCCTTATCAGCTGAGTTCCTCCAGCACTTTGTGTTTTGCTCGTTTCAAGCGGCTCGTTCCACAACGCCGGCGATTTTTACTTCCATTTCTAACGCAAACTCAGTTCCTTTTTGAAAGGTGCTATTCAATCTGCTCCTGACTATCTTTAAACAGCACATCCACAATGATATATCACACAACAGTTTTGAAGAAGTTGCTATATATTTGAAATCGGTACCCATAAGTAACCATATCTTACTGCCTATCTAATCCGTAAAAGGGTCTTTAACTGTCTCCCCCTTCCACAGATGCTGCCTGATATGCTGAGTGTTTAAAGCGTTTTCTGTTCTTATTTCTTACCACTGGGAACAATATTCCAGTGTAGGAAACTGCATCTCCCTACTTTACCAAAACTCTTTATAATACCATTAAATCTTTCTTTATCACTAACTGCTTTAAAGATAACAATAGTGGCTTCTCTTTTTGGGTTTCAGATTCACTTGAAATAGGGCAGGGTGGCGCGATGGTGGAGCTGCTACCTTACAGCACCAGGGACCCATGTTTGAACCTATGGAGGATTTTGTACGTTCTCCCTGTGTCCCCATGGGTTTTCTCCAGGTGCTCCGGTTTCCTCCCACACTCCAAAGACGTACAGGTTTGTAGGTTAATTGGCTGCTATAAAATGTCAATAGACAATAGACAATAGGTGCAGGAGTAGGCCATCCGGCCTTTCGAGCCAGCACCGCCATTCAATGTGATCATGGCTGATCATCCACAATCAGTACCCTGTTCCTGCCTTCTCCCCATATCCCCTGACTCCGCTATCTTTAAGAGCCCTATCTAGCTCTCTCTTGAAAGGACCCAGAGAACCGGCCTCCACCGCCCACCTGAGAATTCCACAACTCTCTGTGTGAATTCACAACTCTGTGTGAAAAAGTGGTTCCTCATCTCCGTTCTAAATGGCTTACCCCTTATTCTTAAACTGTGGCCCCTGGTTCTGGACTCCCCCAACATCGGGAACATGTCCCTAGTGTGCAGGATAGAACTAGTGCACAGGTGATCATTGGTCAATGCGGACTCGGTGGGCCAAAGGGCCTGATTCCATGCTGTATCTTTAAACAAAACTAAACTAAACGGGACTCGCCTTAAGTACAGTTAAATCACAGCTTCAACAATCCAAAAATCTGGGATAAGACCCTGTGACAAGTGTTCAAATCCCACTGCTGCTGATGGAAAATTAAATCGAGATAATTAAACAAAAAGTCAACATCAGCAGTCGCAGCATAGAAACAATCCTTTCGGCCCATCATGTCCTTGCTGACTATACTACCTGCCCATACTGGTTCCATTTACTCATGCTTGGTCTGTGGCCTTGGCAAGTCAAGTGCATGACTACATGTGTCTTAATACTGATGGTGACTATAAAGCATCCAGATTATTACACAAAACCCTGCTATACCCTTGAAGAAAGGGAACCTGCCATTCTTACCTGGTCAGAACTACACATCAAATCCACAGCAGTGTGGTTGGCTCTTAATCGCCCCCCCTATTATGGTGAAACAAATCAATTCTAGGGACAATTACGAAGGATATTAAGTGTCACTGGCACCCACCTCCATTGAATAAATTGAAAGGGCAGCGTTGATGACATATACGGTAATTTCAGGTGAAACAGCTGTTCAAAACTTCAGTTAAAATAGAAAGATTTAATCTAAGAATGCAAACAAAATCAGGAGCAATAAAATCAAACGAATGAGGCTCTCACTATTTACCTGGAAGAGCCCCCGCTGAAGGTCTGCAGTTCAGTTTGAGACTGAGTGATATTTTCCAAGACTGTGTTACTTCACATCGGTACCAGAAGCCCCATTTTACCCCTGACTCTTCCTGTTCGGAAGTACCCGAGATCACACTCTGACAAGTGACTTCCTCTTCTTGCACGTCACTGCTTCTGAGTTTCCATTAGACTCTCCGAGCGTCTAACGGAAGCTGGGATCCTGGAATCTTGCTTCAGGATCATGTCAGGGAACGATGCAAAAGGAGGAACAATGAACCACGAGCTACGATCGCACACGGCAAAATCACAAACGGCCACAATGTGCTGGAGTAGCTCAGGGCTAACCCCAGCACTTTCTGCGTTTTTTTCTCAACCAGCATCTGCTGTTCCTTGTGTCTCCAAAAGCACAAATGGCTTCATTCCATTTTTGTGCAATTTGAAATACTTATTTGATTATTCACCTGCGCATTTAACAGGTGCTCCCGGGCACCCCAACCAGTCTTGGTCTTTATTATGGTTTGAACTCTTAGACGTAAAGAAAACGCATCTCACCACTTGTCCTGCCGAAACAGAGAATCATTATCATGGGAATCTGTCTGGGATTGCAGGAATCCGGCAGATTCAGTTTTAGTTTAGAGATACAGAACGGAAATAGGCCAATCGGCCCATTGAGTCCATGCTGACCATCGATCACACATTCACACTAGTTCTATGTTATCTCACTTTTGCATAAACCCGACTACACAAAAAGGGCAATTTGCAGAGCCCACATAGCACCAGAAACCAGGGTTCAATCCTCATTTCAGGTACTGTCTATGAGGAGGTTTGTACGTTCTCCCTGTGACTGTGTGGGTTTCCTCCCACATCCCAAAGACGAGTGGCTTTGTAGGTTAATTGGCCTCTATAAATTGCCCCCAGTGTGCAGAGGAGTGGACGAGGAAGTGGGATAACACAGAACTGGTGATCGATGGTGATTGTGAACTAAAAGGGCCGAAGAGCCTGTTTCTATGCTGTATCTTTCAATCAATCAATCGATGACCTGCAGTGTGGCCCGATGGGGAAGTCTGCACTCTCACCCACTATCTTTCTACACTTATACTCTGGGATTCTGAGGTGTTCTGTACAACTCAGGTATCAATGGACACAAACTGAAATTGTTGGGGTGCTGAAGATAGACACTAATTGCTGGGGTAATGCAGCGGGTCAGGCAGCATCTCTGGAGAAACATCTCTGGTGACGTTTCGGGCTGGAGCCCTTCTTCCATCTGAAGAAGGATTCCGACCCGAAACGTCACCCATCCCAAAGCCAATTGACCTACAAATCCGTACGTCTTTGGAGTGTGGGAGGAAACTGGAGCACCCGGAGTAAACCCAAGTGGTCACAGGGAGAACACACAAACTCCATACAGGCAGCACCGGTAGTCAGGATTGATCCTGGGTCTCTGGCACTGTGAGGCAGCAACTCTACCGCTGCACCACCCTGCCGCCCACCTCTGTATTTCCATTCATGATTCTTGATAAATGTCCGTGTGGGAGTGAGGTGACAGCCTGCCTTTGTCTGTGCATATAAAAGATAGCTATAAATGTCACCATTTGTCAAACTGGCTACACATTGCTGTCTGAAGATATCGCAAAAATGCACTTTCTCGAAATAAGTGAACAGATAAGCAAACAAAAAAACCCCTTAAAACACTGGAACAAAAGGCCGTTCAGTACAAAAGTTTCCAATGGGACCATTGTACATTCTGACCCTAGGCAAAACTAGTGTTTACTTTGCATCTTTTAAATTGAAAGTGCAGCCCACAACTATAGCACTTCTGCCTTTAGAATGTATTTAGAACGTATATATTTGAAAAGGAGAATAGAATTATATAAAATGGTCAATGGCATTATAATCTGAATGGTGTCAAGTTGGGAAAAGGGGAAATACAATGAGATCTGGGGGTCCTTGTTCATCAGTCACTGAAGGTACGCATGCAGGTACCGCAGGCAGTGAAAATAGCGAATGGCATGTTGGCCTTCATAACAAGAGGAGTTGAGTATAGGAGCAAAGAGGTCCTCCTGCAGTTGTGCAGGGCCCTAGTGTGGCCACACCTAGAGTATTGTGTGCAGATTTGGTCTTCAAATTTAAGGAAGGACATTCTTGCTATTGAGGGGAGTGCAGCGTAGGTTTACAAGGTTAATTCCTGGGATGACAGGACTGTCATATGTTGATAGAATGGAGTCGGCTGGGCTTGTATACTCTGGAATTTAGAAGGATGAGAGGATCTTATTAAAACATATAAGATTATTAAGGGTTTGGACATAGTAGAGGCAGGAAAAATGTTCCCGATGTTGGGGGAGTCCTGAACCAGTGGCCACAGTTTAAGAATAAGGGGTATGCTATTTAGAACGGAGATGAGGAAAATCTTTTTCACACAGAGAGCTGTGAGTGTGGAATTCTCTACCTCAGAGGGCGGTAGAGGACGGTTCTATGGATCATTTAAAGAGAGAGCTAGATAGGGCTCTTAAAGATAGCAGAGTCATGGGATATGGGGAGAAGGCAGGAACGGGGTACTGATTGGGGATGATCAGCCATGATCACATTGAATGGCAGTGCTAGCTCGAAGGGCCGAATGGCCTCCTCCTGCACCTATTGTCTATTGTTTAATTCAGGACCGTATTATTAAAGACAGGCTTAGTTTAGTTTAGAGATACAGAGCAAAAACAGGCCCTTCAGCCCACTGAGCCCGCACCGATCAGCGACTAGGGACAATTTACAATTTTTATACCAGGCCAATAATCCTACAAACCTGCACGCCTTTGGAGTGTGGGAGGAAACCGAAGATCCCGGAGAAAACCCACGCAGGTCACGGGGAGAAGGTACAAATTCCGTACAGGCAGCACCCATTGTCAGGATCGAACCCGGGTCTCTGGCGCTGTAAGGCAGTCACTTTACCACTGCGCCACCGTGCCGCCTAGAGTTGTGACCGATGGTCAAAGACTTGATGGGCCGAATGGCACCCTTCTGCTCCACACTGATTCCACCAGTCTATGAGTTTGGTCTGACTTCACACGGAACAGAGAGAGACTAACATAATCCTGAGCTAAGGTTCTTGTGTCAGCGTCTAGGATGAATCAGACCAGGAACTTCCTGGTGAAATGTCAAGGATGAAAATTAATTACTTTAATTGCTGGTTACGATATTTCACTCTCAGTTTAGGCACTGTACAATGGTGTGACGGAACATAAAAAGATAGAACACAGAACAGTACAGCACAGGAACAGGTCCTTCGGCCCACAATGTATCGAACACAATGCCACATTCAACTCATCTCTGCCTGCACATGCGCCATTTCCACCCTCCCATTTCCCTGAATATCTATGTGCCTATCTAAAATCTCTGAAATGCCATTGTTGCATCTGCTTCCACCACCATCCATGCCATCGCATTCCAGGCACCCATCACTTGTGTGTAAAAAAAGAACTTGCCCTGCACATCCTCTTTAAACTTCCCCCGCCCGCCCTTTAGTCTTTGATATTTAGGCTGTGGGGAAAGGTTCTGAATATTTGCTGTATCTACACCTCTCATAATTCCATTAAGCCTCCCTTCATCCTCTGACGTTCCAGAGGAAGAAAACAATTGAACTTTGTCCAACTTCTCCTTTTAGCTAACACCCTCTAATCCCAGCAGCATCCTGGTAAACCTCTATTGCAACCTCTCCAAAGCCTGCACCTCCTTGCTGTAATGGGCCAACCAGAACCGCATACCATACTTCAAGTGCCGTCTAATCAAAGTTTTATAAAGCTTTATACAATACGTTATACTATTGAATAATCACAAGGTCTACAGTGGCGCAGCGGTAGAGTTGCTGCTTTACAGCGCCAGAGATCCGGCTTTCATCCTGACTACAGGTGCTGCCTGTAGGGAGTTTGCATGTTCTCCCCGTGACCTGCGTGGGCTTTCTCCAGGTGCTCCGGTTTCCTCCCACATGCCAGAGACGCATAGGTTTGTAGTTTAATTGACTTTGGTAAAATTGTAAATTGTCCCGAGTGTGTAGGCTAGTGCTAGTGTGCAGGGTAATCGCTGGTCAGCACGGACTCGGTGGGCTGAAGGGCCTGTTTCTGTGCTGTATCTCTAAAGTTTAATGTCTAATAGAGTTGCTCGGTTGACTTATTCCCCATCGATCACACCAGGAAGAAGGGGGGGGGGGGGGGGCAACTGGTGCACTGTGATAAGACTGTGGAATTTTAATCTAACCTAACTTTAAAAACAAAACTATTATTTTGGTGAGTTTGTAAGAGGAATGTAAGGACCAGCTTCCTTACTCAGAGACAGGGTCTGCGATGAATAGTTCTGGCAAATCACACAGAGGTATTCAATGTAAAGTAAACAAACACGAGGGGGAAAGGTTGAAGACACACACTGAGCATAATTACCAACACAAACCACTTAGGCTGAATACAATAACTACCATATTACACAAACCATCCTGAGATATGGAAGGTCAACTGGTTCACGAGTCATCCAAAACATAAAAGCTCTCTCAAGTTAGTAGGCAGTGCAGGCGCTAGAGCCGACAGCACACACAACTTGCTGTAAATAGAATCATTCTTCCCAATGACAAGACTTGTTTTTTGGGACTACAGGGGAAGATGCTTTAGATGTCTCTGCAGATTCCCTTACTTTTCTGTCAAGTTTAGTTTAGTTTAGAGTTTAGAGATGCAGCGTGGAAACAGGCCCTTCGGCCCTTGGCAACCATTGATCATCCGAACCCTGGTTCTATGCTCCCACACACTAGGGGTAATTTAGAGAGGCCAATTAACCGACAAACCTGCACGTCCGAGATGTAGGGGTGCTGAAGCATCAGCTGTTCCTGATTTTTCTAGATTCTCTTTTCTTCTTTGCCTTCCCCATTCCAGTTTTCTTGTACAGTCTTTGAATCTCGTTTTCTGCTCACCGTGTGGTCGTACATTAACACGCCGAGCAAACATATGATATTGTTGCGAGATCAAGAAAGTATCTTTCCAATAACAGCGGCAGGAAGAATCGATGCTCCCCGCCAAAAGTTTCTCAGGTACCGTAATCTAACAGCGTGGGTTTCCTCTGGGTGCTCCGGTTTGCATGGTAGCATCACGGCCCGGTTTGGCAACTACAAATACCCAGGAACAAAGAAGATTGCAAGAGGTGGTGAACGCTACCCAGTCCCTCACGGGCACTGACCTCCCCACCATCGAAGGGATCTACGTACAAGAGTCGCTGTCTCAAAAAGACAGCCAGCATTGCCAGAGACCCACACCACCCTGGGCACGCTCTCGTTTCACTCCTGCCATCGGGAAGAAGGTACAGGAGCCTGAAAACTGTAACGTCCAGGTTCAGGAACAGCTTCCCTACAGCCATCAGGCTATTAAACCACAAATAGGCTCTAAACTATATACTGTAGACTTCAGAGCATTATTTTTGACTTGGCACTATTATTGTTTGTTTTAATTTTTTGGAGCAGGGGTTTAACAGAGTTCATGTTTACTATGTTTACATATCTGTTGTGCTACAGCAAGTAAGAATTTCATTGTTCGGTTTCGGGACATTGGACGATAAAACACTCCTGACTCTTGACTCGTGCAGCTGACATCCCACCTTTTCAATTAAGAGTACGACGTGCACAGGAATTTAAAATGGTGACACGCGCCTCGAAGAATAACAAGTCAATGGCTCTCTAGCAACGTTAAGGGGAAGCCAGGAAAGTGGATGAGAGAGATTAATCATCGCGTATAAAATCATGATAGGAATAGATCGGGTAGGCACACAGAGTCTCTTACTCAGAGTAAGGGAATTGAGAACCAGAGGATATAGTGTTAAGGTGAAGGGGGGAAGATTTAATCGGGGTGAATTTTTCACACGAAGGGTGATGGGTGTGTGGAACGAGCTGCCGGAGGAGATAGTTGAGGTAGGGACTATGGCAACGTTTAAGAAACAAATCGACAGGTATATGGGTAGGACAGGTTTAGAGGGATATGGGCCAAATGCAGGCAAGTGGGACTAGTGTAGATGGGACATGTTGGTCGGTATGGGCAAGTTAGGCCGAAGGGCCTGTTTCCACACTGTATGACTATGAATCTATGAAAAGAACAGAAGGAAATGACATGGTAAGGACATAAGGAAAGAATAAATAACAGCTGAGTGGGCTGCTTAGTCATTAGTCATTAGTTTATCATCACGTGTACCGAGGTACAGTGAAAAGCCTTTGTTGCGTGCTAACCAGTCAGTGGAAAGACAATACATGATTACAATCAGGCCATCTACAGTGTACAGATATGTGATAAAGCGAACAACATGATTAACATTTAGTGCAGGATAAAGCCAGTAAAGTCTGATCAAAGATAGTCCAAGGGTCTCCAATGAGATAGACAGTAGCTCAGCACTGCTCTCCAGTTGTCGGTAGGATGGTTCAGTTGCCTGATAACAACTGGGAAGAAACTGTCCCTGAATCTGGAGGTGTGCGATTTCGGACTTCTATACCACACACGTAAAAACAAGCATTCACTTCTCACCCGTTAGTTTTCCCCTTTCCCTCGACGACAGGTCACGATATCCTAGAGAGGCAGCTACAAGTGGGTACAGCCTTCATTCCTGGCGCAGGCTGCTGATGTAATGCAAGTCTTTGTTTCAGTTTAGACTAGCACAAAACATGATCCCTTTGGGAAGGCTTACCCATATTCCTGTTTCCTCTGAAATACTTGGAAGCATTCTCACCGACAGATGGTCACTTGGACCGTTGAGTCATTTTCCTCCCGCTCTCAATGAATATAAATACCAAAAACACTTCCATTTCCTCCAAAAACACCAGGCTCTTCCTGGCTCTGAAATCCGTAACATTTTTTTAAAGTGACCAAGTTCAGCATTACATCTCATCATTGGATTTATTACTGTAGGTTCATAAATTCATAAGTCACAGGAACACCGTGGCACAATGTGTTTTCGTGAGATTTTTTTCTGGATGTTACTCAGTTTTTGGGCAGTATAGTGGCCCAGCAATAGAGTACAGCTTTACAGCGCCAGAGACCCGGGTTCGTTCCTGACTACGGGCGATGCCTGTACGGACTTTGTATGTTCTCCCGGTGACCTGCGAGGGTTTTCCTCCGGGAGCTCCGGTTTCCCCCATCTCCCAAAGTCATACAGGTTTGTAGGTTAATCGGCTTGGTAAAATTGTAAATTGTCCCTAGTGTGTGTGGGATATTGCTGGCGTGCGGGGGCCGCTGGTCGGTGCGGACTCGGTTGGCCGATGGGTCTCTTTCCACGCTGTATCTCCAAACGAAACCAAAAACAAACTGCTGTACACTGTGGACGGCTCGATTGTAATCATGTATTGTCTTTCCGCTGACTGGATAGCACGCAACAAAAAGCTATTCACTGTGCCTCGGTCCACGTGACAATAGACTAAACAACGTAACTATCTTAGAAAATGTTAAGCATTAAAACTTTCATCCTTAAGGTGCGGCCTTTACTGGAGGCATTAACCCTCTGACCATTCTTTCTATGTGAAATGGAATGTCATTTAATGAACTATTGGTAAGCAGCAGACCCCCATTCCAGCCTTCCTTCACCCAATTGCTCAACAGGGGCCGCAGAACACTGCAGAGAGCTGAGGGACTAAATGTCCGTGTGGCCATTAATCCCCTGACCCTACATGTGCCAAATAGATATCACTACAAAGGTAAGCTCGGTGATTAAAAACTTGGCTTGTCTTACAAGTTTACATTAAACACAAGGGGGGAAAAGGATCGAGCCATGCATACGGACAGTGCCTCCCTTCTCTCATTTCAAAAACCCCGTCCCCAAATTCCTCTCAGCACCCTTCACAAATCAAACTAATCACAGGGTCAGAGGTTGGATAACCGGGCAGCGACTCTTGTCTTGGCCGGGATGTGGTGTGCGGCGGCAGAAGGCTCCCAGGATGTGGCGCGGAGCCGGACGACCCGGAGGCCCGAGAGCAACCCGGAATGGGGGGAGGGGGGGAGGGGGGGGGAGGGGGGGAGGGGGCGCCGAGAAAAAAGAGGGACCCGGTATGGAGGGGCCACTGAGAACAAAGAGGGCCGCCAGCTGCAACTCGGCAAGCCGAGCCACCAAGAACGAGGTACCAGGTGGGGGGCCGTCGAGAATGGAGGGAGGCCCAGCAGAGGGGTCCGGCAGAGGGGCCCCCTGCGGCATCAACTCTGGTTTGCTGCTGCCAGAGGATAAGACTGCACTAAGAACTTGAGAAACTTTGTCGGCACCAGTAAAGGTGGTGACTATTTGTGAACCACCTGGGTGGAGTATGATCGCTCCGGATTGTATGCAAATACAAAGGATTTTACTGTACCTAGGTAAATGTGAGAATAAAGTATCATTGAATCATTGAATTACCTTTAAAAAAAGACACTAAGTGCTGGAGTAACTCAGCCGGACAGGGGGCATCTGTAGAGAACATGGAAGGGTGATGTTTCGGTTCTGGGCCCCTCTTTAGGTTGGAGTATTGGTGGTAAAGGGAGCAGGTTTGGATCACGCTGTACTGTCGATAGAGCCTTAGGCAAGTTGGAAATAGTCCATCATACAGCTCAATGTACTGATGCTGGCAAAGCAAATAATAAACTGATGCATGGGGACTCCTAATATCCTGTCCGCTTACTTAACTAACATTGTTCCAGGAGATGCCAGACAAAACATAGAACCTAGAATAGTACAGTGCAGGAACGGGCCCTTTGGCTACGATGCTTGTGCCGAACTTGATGCTAAGTTAAACTAATCACATTCTGCCTGCACGTGGATCCATATCCCTCTATTCCCTGCTCATCCATGCACCGATCTAAAAACCTCTTAAACGCCAATATCTGCCTCCACCACCACCCCCGGCAATGCATTCCAGGCCCCCACTACTCTCAGTGTAAGAACTTGCCCCGCACATCTCCATTCAACTTTCCCCCTCTCACCTTAGAGCTGTGCCCTCTAGTGTTGAACATTTCTATCCTGGGGAAAAAAGGTTCTGACTGTTTATCAGGTCTATGCCTCTCATAATTATATATATTTCTATCAGGTCCCTCCACAACCTCTGAGGCTCCAGAGAAAACAATCCAAGTCTGTCCAACCTTTCCTTGTGGTGAATATACCTAAATCCAGGCATCATTCTGGCAAATCTCCTCGCACCCTCTCCAAAGACTCCACATTTTTACTGTAATGGGGCAACCAGAACTGCACGCAATACTCCAAATGCGACCAAACCAAAGTCTTTTTGAGGTGCATCTACAGGATGAGGACTTCTTCACTCAAAACAAGGAGTAACTGTGCTGTACTTCCTGAAAAGAATTGTTTGATTCGAAGTTGGATAAAAGGTTAGATTACATTAGAGCATTGGTTCCACCTGAAACTGTCTCAGAAATATCTTTCTTGACCTTGCAACAACATCATGCGTTTATTTGACGTTTTAATGCACAATTAATTACATGGTGAACAGAATAAGTGATTCAAGGGTACTTTATTGTCACGTGTACCTTTGGGCCCCATATCTGAGGAGGGATGTGCTGGCGCTGGAGAGGGTCCAGAGCAGGTTTACGAGAATGATCCCAGGAATGATCGGGTCGGCATATGATGAGCGTTTGATAACACTGGGCCTGTACTCGCTGGATTTTGGAAGGATCTCATTGAAATTTACTAAATATTAAAGGCCTGGATAGAGTGACAATAGACAATAGATACTAGGTGCAGGAGTAGGCCATTCGGCCCTTCGAGCCAGCACCGCCATTCAATGTGATCATGGCTGACCATCCACAATCAGTGGATGATCAGATGTGGGGAAGATGTTTCCTCTAGAGTTTCCACTGTGGAATTCATTGCCATAGATGGCTACGGATGCCGTCAGTGGATTTTTTTAAAGGCGCAGATTGACAGATTCTTGATTAGTGCGGGTGTCAGCGGTTTTGGGGAGAACGTTGGAGAATGAGATTGAAAGGGAAAGATAGCTCAGCCACAATTGAATGGTGGAGTAGACTTGATGGGCCAATTGACCTAATTCTGCACCTACAGTCAAACTCTTTTATTTTTCCATATAGTTCAGTGACAATCCCACTAGGCATTAGGCACCATCAAGCTAGGTAGAAGAGCGTAAGACAGGTAGAACACACTGAGTCAGTACACGAGAGTTGCCACGTTTTAGGCGCCATCTTGTATGTCTGAAGTCCGAATTTTTAACAGACTAATAGCCCTGTCCCACGATGCGAGTTCATTCAAGAGTTAAAAAAAAAATCTAACTCATGGTAAGCACGTAGAATAAACGTAGCGGGTACGTCAGAGCTCGGGGACGTCTCTTAGCGGTTCGTAACGCTAACGGCAGGTACTCGGGAAGACTCACTAATGGCAAGTAAGCTCGGGAAGATTTTACAACATGTTAAAAAATGTCCACGAGAGCCCCAAGTACCCACGAGCGGCCATTACCGTAAATCTCCGAGTTCGAATCAGGGCAAACTCGGGAGAACGCTTTGAATGAACTCGTACAGTGGGACACGGCTTCATGTTAGAGTCTTAACTTGGCCGTAAAGGCCCGTTGTCTTGGCGGCGGCACTGGGCCGGAGTTGCAGGGGTCGGCCTGGCCGGGCGATGTGTGGATTGTCCTCCACTGTTTTGAACATCCCTGAAGAGATTGACACACACTGCAAGGAATAACCATTGGACCCATTGGTCTGAAGAAGGGTCTAAACCCGAAAAACGTCACCGATTCCTTTTCTCCAGAGATGCTGCTTGTCCCGTTGAGTTACTCCGGCATTTTGTGTCTATCTTCGGTGTAAACCAGCATCTGCAGTTCCTGCCTACACATTGGGCCGTCCTGTTTAGCCCCGTACCCCGCATAAAAGCTGAGCGCACTCATACAATGAAAGTGGAACACCGCTTATACTTCCCTGTCAGGATCTTGCAGTTGGAGGTATTCTCACGTGTCTGGATCCCTTGTACTTATGAGTGGTAAAGGGTGCAGGTTTGGAAGTTAATGTATTTTTTCAGGGCTTTGGCAAGTTGCTGCTGTGTGTTTTGGAAACAGCCCATCATCCAGCTCAGTGTACTGGTGGCACCAAAGCAAATACTTACAATGATGGACGGGGTGCCATTAAAACCGGTTGCTTTTTTTTTCCTGGATTGTGTTGAAGAAAGCATTGGAGAGTATTCTTTCATGTCGCTGCCTAGCGTGGTCCTTCTAGATGGGTGAAGGACTTTAGCACATAGAACAGTACAGCACAGGAACAAGTCAAGTCAAGTCAAGAGAGTTTATTGTCATGTGTCCCAGATAGGACAATGAAATTCTTGCCTTGCTTCAGCACAACAGAATATAGTAGGCATGAATACAGAACAGATCAGTGTGTCCATATACCATTATATAAATATATACACGCATCAATAAATAAACAGATAATGGTCTATTAATTTTCAGAGTTTTGTTTGAGTTGAGTTTAATAACCTGATGGCTGAGGGGAAGAGCTATTTCTGAACCTGGACGTTGCAGTCTTCAGGCTCCTGTACCTTCTACCTGAAGGTACAGGCCTCTCAGCCCCCAATGTCTGTGCCAAACATGATGCCAAGTTAACTGATCTCCTCTTCCTGTATGTGATTCACATCCCTCCATTCCCCGCATATCCATATGGCTATCTAAAAGCCACTTAAACGGCACTAGTGACTGCCTTCACCACCACCCTGCGCATCATGTTCCAGGCACCCACCACCCGCTGTCTCAACAACTTGCCCCACATGTCTTTAAACTTTGCCCCTCTCACCTTAAGGCTATGCCCTGAAGCTAAGCCCTCTAGTCTTTGACATTTCCAACATTTCCACCCTGGGAAAAAGGATCTGACTTTATCTATGCCTCTCACAACTTTATCTACTTTTATCAGGTTTCCTCTCAACCTCCAGCATCCCAGAGAAAACAATCCACGTTTGTCCAGCCTCCCCTTGCAGCTAATGTCTTCTAATTCAGGTCGCAGTCTGGTAAGCATCTTCTATCTGCACCCTCTCCAAAACCCCCACATCCTTCCTGTAATGGGGCGACCACAATGACACGCAATGCTCTCTGTGAGGATTGACCTAAACGTGTTTCGAGCTGCATCCTGAAAGAAGACTCGTGAGCTTGCTGATGGGGGCGGCAACTGGAGGAATCTCTAGCAATATATTGCTGCCCTACCCCACCCTTCCAAGTTTCACTTCATACAAAACACTTCACCCAGTTTCTGTTTCCTGAACTTCCATTGTAGTTCAGCTGGTGGTGGAGAGGGTGATGGAGAGAGAGGGCAGGCTGCAACTCAATGTTCTCTTCCCTATTCCTCCTCTCTCTTTCCAAGGAACAGCGCAGAGTGCGGCACAGTGGCGCAGATCGTGGAGTTGCTGCTTCACAGTGTCAGAGACCCGGGTTCAATCCTGACTGCGGGTGCTGTCTGTACAGAGTTTGCACGTTCTCCCTGTGACCACACAACTTTCCTCCAGGTGCTCCAGTTTCCTCCTACATCCCGCAGATGTGCAACATGACGAAGGGTCGCGACCCGAATTGTCACCTAGATTCTCCAGATATGCTGCTTGACCCAATGAGTTACTCCAGCACTTTGTGTCCTTGTGTGTATGTAACCCAGCATCTACAGTTCCTTATTTCTACACCAAAGATGTGTGAGTTTGCAGGTTATTTGTCCTCTGTAAATTACCTCTAGTGCGTAGGGAGTGGCTGCGAATGTTGGATATCATGGAACTAGTGATAATACAAAGTGCTGGAGTAACTCACCGGGTCAGGCAGCATCTCTGGAGAAAAAGGATAGGTGACATTTCGAGTGAAGAATCCTTCAGGCTGAAGAAGGGTCCCGACCCGAAACATCACCTATCCTTTTTCTCCAGAGATGCTGAGTTACTCAAGCACTTTGTGTCTATCTTTGGGATAAGCCAGCATCTGCAGTTCTTTGATCTAACATTGAACTGCTGTGTACAGGTGATCAATAGTGGGTATGGACTCGGTGGGCTGAAGAGCATGCTTCCATGCGTTGGTCTTTAGATATACAGCACGGAAACAGGTTCTTTGGCCCACTGAGTCCACGCCGGCCAGCGATCATTAGGGACAATTTATAATTTTACTGAAGCCAATTAACCTACAAACCTGCCCGGGGGGGGGGGAACCGGAGCACCCGGTGAAAACCCACGCGGTCACAGGGCGAATGTACAAACTCCATACAGACAGCGCCCGTGGTCAGAATCGAACCTGGCGCTGTGAGGCAGCAACTTTACCATTGCATCACTGTGCTACTGTATCTTTCAATCAATTAAACAGGTGGGACCAGCCATAGAAGCGACTGACATCTTGTCTTATCCATTCCTTCAGGCCATTACATTAGAATGCAAAATAAGATCTGGCAGGCAATCAGCACTTAAATTAATTTGATTTTCAGGCAATGTGGTTTTCTTGCACATGTCCCAAAGGCAAGCCAGAGCAATGATTTACATTTTTGAAGTATGCTCCATATTAAATATTGAATTCAATTCCTCTGCTCAGCCATCAACATGAAGAATATTCCATTCAAACATCTTATAGTCAAC